>BLKR01002746.1:0-162500 GCA_011170035.1 Teleogryllus occipitalis
AAAAATATTATATGATTATAAAATATCACTGAAATAATAAATACCTTGGTTAACAACGTGAATTAAAGAATGAAGAGATTTGCATTTCTTACATTCATCCTGCTCTTTTGTTACATAATACATTTCATATTTATATCAACAAATGTACTTAATTTCTATTTTACGTATTTTATTTAAGAATACTAGTATCAATTGTTGTGTTCGTACGTTAAACAACGATCTCAGAGAGTAGAAATACCTTCCTGGAATGATGGAACATTATGTACACACCTTTTCGACTCTGCCAACTGCACGTGGAGTCCCACAGGGATCGATTTTAGGCCATATTATCTTCCTAATATACGTAAACAATATGCCCTCGATTCAAAACGGAAGAACACTCCTTTGCGGATGATAAAACATTCTTTTCAATAAAGAAACCGTAAATTGTACAATATCTGATGTTTCAAATTGGTTTCATAAGAACAAATTAATAGTAAATGAAGAGAAAACTGTTTTAATACAGTTTTCCATTTCAAATAAACAATTCTCTACTCCATTGAAAATGAATGGTGTACCATTGACTGACGTTAAGGCAACAATTTTTAGATCTCTCAATTCACTCAAACCTCAAATGGATCGTCCATTTAAATGAATTGAACACAAAATTTAGTTTATTATGCTTCGCGTTCAGAATTCTTTCCAATTCAGTCAGCCTTCATACTGTTCGTTGTGTATATTTCGCGAATATTCATACTCGCCCAAGATTTGGCATAATATTCTAGAGAAATACATCTTACAGCTCCCAGTCTTTTAGATTACAAACAAGAATTGTACGCATCCCACCCACGTGATTCTTGTAAGCCTCTAATTATTAATCTAGGCGTTTTACCATTACCTTGTCTGTTTATTTACTAATTAGTGTTTTTTGTCAAAAATGACTTGCTTAAGGGCGGGAATATATGGTCAGAAAACGCCGATGTCTATAACTATAACACTCGACGTAGAAATCACATTCATCAGCTGACATTATCAACAGCTAATTACAAAAACTTTACATTTAATACATGTACATTATTTAACATTACTTTGCCAGATGCCATTAAACGATTAAATTCGATAGAAAAGTTTAAATCCCAAGTGAAATCTTTTCTGCTCCATAACTGTTTCTATACAATTAAAGATTATACTGAGCATCACAAGGAAAGTAACATTAATTTTAACAGTTATATTTAATGTATTATTTACCATTTGGGCTGTAATAAGTGTTGTACAGTTAAACAACCTGTAATAAGTATTGTACCGCAGCCTCTGGGTCAATGACTCCCATCTCGATCAGATTTTTCGTCCAGTTTCCCTGATTCATTGAGCAAATGCTGAGATGGCCCCATGTTTTGCTTCTGGGCATAAATGTAACCTCATTATCTGAGCATATCTTCTAGAATTCAGTGGGAAATAAAGTTATTCAAATTATCTTTCTCCATGTGGTCGCGGCAGGAAGTATTATTCCTTGGCGAAGGACATGATGAGGGAAAGGAGCCCAAATTTATTGATTTACCCATGAAAATAGATTTTATTACATCGGAGCGAATATTTTGTTACCAATTCTTGCAAAAAACCCTCATTTTCTTTCTGAAAAATTCAAGTTGTTTATGGCTTAGGGTAGGGATCACAGAATTTTGAAAACTGGCACAGAATTCACTTCTCCCCATAGCACGTTACACACAGTTTTAACTTTTTTTGACGTAAAATAAATAAAAAATAAAATCAATATGTAAATATGCGAGTTTTGGGAACACATTTTAATACTAATTTTATTTATTATCAATTGTTGTATGTACTAGAAATGTAAATTTACAAAAGTCCCATATGAAATTACGAACAGCATGGAACAACTGATAGCAATTTCACTGTGGCAGCACTTTCTGTTGCCAGAATTTGGAACTTCTTCCATTGCTACGACCTAAACGTGCAAAAACTCTTTCTCAATTTTACCCGTTATTGATATCGATACTGCTTTATATTGCTTTAATGTTCGAGTGTGCCCAAACTCTCATATGTTGGGAGGGTGTTAGTGTGTTTCATATGCGAGGGTAACTTGGGCGAAGGTGAAGTGGTTGAGGTGAAGAAAGGAGTCGTGTCAATTCAAAAATTGTTCTTGTGGGAGGATGTGACTATACCTAAACCTTGACAAGTGAAGTATATTAATCCAAAATTGATTTCAGCAACAACTCGAAAGGAAACTGACCATACTCAGCGAGGTATATCAACAGCTCTTAGATCACATAATAGATACAATTTCAAAACCTATTTTTTCATATGTGGAAAAGAATGCAATTGAATTTATGGAGTCACAAATATGACTGTTATATACATACAGAAATTGTGTGCTCAAAATAATTAAGTTTTTCTTGATCTCATCTTCAATCAACGCTTGATGTAAAGATCCGCCCCATGTAAACATCTTTTTATTGGGATAGCTTCGATACATTCCATTAAGTAATGGTTTTGTTTATCAAAATCTCCCATATCCCAGAATGCTTTAGATACTGTTTCCTTAGCTGAGCCAATTTTTTTAATGCATTCGAATGGGCATATTATGTACTACATAATATGCCAATAGTGCGACATGAGACTATCTTTTCGGTTTTATGTGATTTATATTCCCTTCATGTCTTCTTTGCTTGATTATTATTCTTGATTTTATTTGCCTCTCTCTTGTCCTAGCAGTTATCTTTTATAGAGATGAATGAGGTTATCTACTCATAGAAGAGGTTATTGACATCGGAAGTACCTCATCTTGTAACTGAATAAAATTAGAAATATTGGCAAGAGATGATCATTTTTTTTATTTTTAGCTTAACTGTAGAGATCTATCAATCAACAGATATAAGAAGATTGCTTCAGATGATATCAAAGTTAAAAATAAAAATAAAAACATGTTATAGGTTATTTTAGAAGCAAAATAATAATCCTCATCTACTTTTTCTGGGGAATTCTCTGTGCTGTTTTGAATAAAATCCGGATCAGCAACGCGATTGTTCTCATTGAAGTCATCAGCTGTGTCCATACAGGGATAAATCTCTTTTTGGCAACTTATAGCTGGAATATTACTGCATCCAGCCATCTCGCCATTGAGGGATATGATTATGTTGCCTGTGAACATCAGCAAAACTAGTAAGTTGCAACACTATCAATTGACTTTTAAGCACAATTTATTGAAAATTATTACAAATATTGATGGTACACAAGTCATGCGCCAAAGTACATTATTGTATACGAGGTAGGGTCAAAAAGTTCCCGGAATGGTCGCTTACAGTCAAGTATTTGTTAGCTGAAAGGGAAATTTTTGTTTGTGAGGTTGGCATAACTGGTAGTGAATGTGCTTTTGAGGTTAGCAGGCAGTTGTAGTTGGTTCCGTGCGTTCGGTGTTTAATATTGTAGATCGTAGTTTCTTTCTTTCGTCGGATTGTGCAATGTCGTCATTAGAGCAGCGTGGCAATATTAAATTCTATGTGTTGCTGGAGAAATCACCCTCGGAGACTCTTGAGATGCTAAAAAAAGCATACGGAAATTCTGCGATGAAGAAAACAGCAGTTTACGAGTGGCATAAGCGTTTTCACGACGGTCGCACAACAATTGAAGATGACGTTCGGACTGGGCGGCCTTCCACTTCCACTACAGACGACAATGTTGAGCGCGTTCGACAAATTGTGCGTGCGGACAGGCGAACAACCATCAATACTATTGCCTCTGAAGTTGGTATTTCACATGGGAGTGTTCACAGCATTCTTCATAATGACTTGAACATGCATCGTGTTTGGTTGCACATTGTTCCAAAAATGTTATCCCCTGAGCAAAAGGAAATGAGAGTGACCATGTCCAGGGACTTGATTGAAATGGCTGATGCAGATGACAGCTTCCTGCGCAAAATTGTTACAGGTGATGAGACATGGTGCTTTCTTTACGACCTTCAGACAAAACGGCAGTCCGCTGAATGGAAGTCAAAAACTTCACCAAGAAAACAAAAATTTCGCTTGGACAGAAACCGGGGTAAGGTGGTGATGGAGGTGTTTTTTGATTACCGTAGAGTGATTCATTATGAATTTATTCCTGAAGGGAGAACAGTAAATAAAGAATTGTACACAGAGATCTTAAAACGGCTACGAGATGCAATTCGACGAAAACGACCTGAAAAATGGGCAGAGAATGACTGGTGTTTGTTGCACGACAATGCCCATCGATCCCTAATGGTGAAACAATACCTTGCCAAGAATAATGTTACCACTCTGGAACATCCTCCATATTCTTCCGATCTCGCACCACCAGATTTCTACCTGTTTCCAAGGTTAAAAATGGCATTGAAGGGACATCGTTTTGCTGATTCGTCAGAGGTGATTGAAAATGCGACGGAGCGGCTGAAGGAACTTTCAAAAAACGGCTTTCAAGAGTGTTTCCAACAATTATATGAACGGTGGAATAAATGTGTAGATGCAGGAGGAGAGTATTTTGAAGGGAAATAATGTAAGAATGTTATAAATATTTTTAATAAATTTTTAATAACCAATTCCGGGTACTTTTTGACCCTACTTCGTATAACTCAATTTCAGAAAAAATGAGGGTTATCATTATGTTGCCCTGACCCCTTTAATTGTACACAACTATTTTTGCGCTAAGATAAACCACTAAAAAAGTTATTTTGAAAAAAACAAAAAATGCTCGAACTTTTTTGTTTTTTTTGGCTATCAAAACTTATCGACTGTACTAGGTGTAATAAACAAAAATAATTTTTTTGACATGCGACTTATTGCGGTTACCACGACAATATACACCATATGCGCTTCGTTTGAGTTGGTTGAATTGGATTTTTCAAGTTATAAGAGAGGTCTTAGTTGGGCAGAAATTGTAATATTACGCAACTCTTCCCAATATGTTGTTGTTGAAGCACCTCTCCTTTTTATAGTGAAATGTTGTCGACTACAGGCAGAGGCGTGGTCGCGAAGTTGGCCACCCTGCCTGATGGCCGACGGCGGCCACAGTACTTCCCCAAATGCATTGCTAGTCTGGCTGCAGAGATGCGACCTCTGCAACCGCACTAAAGGTGCCTTTGTCCGCCGCATGCATTTTTCACTGCCCTTGGAAGCGGAGGGACGCGCGGAGCCACTCGAAATAGTGTTTATGGGGAGGCGGCGCGAAAACGCACGGGGAACGTTCGTGAGCTGCGCCCTAAACTCCGGATTGCTTTCACGGATGTCGGAACTGAACGAGCTTGTCAGAGCGGTGGCACTCTCAGTCCTTGAAAGGATTGGAGAGTGTTTTGTAAGCTATCATTCTATTCCTCGTGTGTTCGTTTTGAATTTTAATCATTCACGACCGCAAGTCCTTTCCTTATGTAATTTTTAAACACTTGGAAAATGTAAAAGATACTGTAATACATTTAGTATCCTTTTCCATTCAAATGTTCTGTTAACTTCAATAGGCAAGATTTCATCCATGAAAATGTTTGAAAACATACCAATATTAAAGTCCAGCGATCATACGCGATTAGAAACTAAAAGGGAAGTTTTCACTGAAAGATGTAGATCAGAATCTTCTGTAGCGAATGGGCCTATAGTACATTTTTACTTTATTGAATCTACTAAGTAGTAAGAGAAAGTAAATATTGTTTAATGAGGGATTTTTTGTCAGAAAAAAAAATTTTGAAGGTCTCGGATATCGAAAAAGTAGATTTTTCTTGCAGTTATACAGTCTAAATATTTGTGTACTTGAGACCCCAAAAGTATTTTCTCCCAGGTGTTTGTGTGTCTGCTTGTGATCAACACTAGCGCCAAAACCGTTGGGTTTTATCGTAAATGTATGTAACGGATATCACTGGCCAGCAGTTTTACGTCCGGACAGCAGCAGCACGAAGCTGAGAGTAGTGTTTGATGCGTCTGCGGCAACTACAAACGGAAAGTCATTGAACAATAAATTAATGACTGGTCCAAATTTGCAAGCGGAGTTAATCAATATTATGATTCAATTTCGTACTTACAATTATGTCATCAAAGCATACATTAAAAAGATGTTCAGGCAGATTACAGTACATCCTGAAGGCAGATCACTGCAACAGATTTTGTGGAGAAGAGACACTCATATGCCCATAAAAACATCAATTAATTACGGTCACTTATGGCACGTTTTCCGCTCCCTTCCATGCGACGAGGTGTCTGCGGGAATTTGCTAAAATATACGATCACCAGTATCGTTTAGCAGCAAAAGCGATACGACAGGACTTTTACATGGATGATTGTATCAGGGGAAGCGAGTCAATAGACACTGCGATGCAGATGCAAGAAGAGCTGTTGCAGTTACTCGAGAAAGGAAACATAGTACTACGGAAGTGGAGGTCCAATGACAAACAGATTTTACAAAATTTAAAGGTTCAACTAAACACTCACGACTTGATCATAATGGACAAAGCAGAAACCTACAAAACTTGGAGCTTGTGGGATTGGAAGTTGTTTGGGATTCTCAGCGAGACACTTTGCAAGTTCAAGTCACTCTCTCACAGAAACCAGCAATTACAAAAGGAGATGTTTTATCCAAGATTTCTCAAGTGCTCGACCCGCTTGGTATTATAAGTCCAGTTCTCATTACAATGAAGATTATAATGCATAGATTGGGCTCGACTAGGATGAACCACTTAACAAGAAGCAGATCGACATTTGGGACGACTATTACATTTCATTGCCACTGTTAAACAAACTGACAATCACCCGAAATGTGAATCCACATAACCAAGAATTCAAGTTCGATATCCACGGATTCGGTGATGATTCTGAGAAAGCATTTGGAGCTTGCATTCATGCAGTCAGTAAAAATCATGATGGAGTTATTACCTCCAGATTTATTAGTTCCAAATTGGCAGTCGCTCCTAACAGAACCATATCTTTACCTCGATTAGAATTAGAGGGAGCACTTCTACTCGCAAACCCTCTGAGAGAGGTAATGGACGCAATCTCACACCGAACACAAAATACCTTCCTTTGGAGTGATAGCACAACTGTTTTGGGTTGGATCAAAACTGAACCCAGAAGTCTGACTAAGACTAATAAGCTCTACTGAAGTCATACGTTGCGAATAGAGTTACAAAAATTCAGGTTGCAACTGGACATGCAACATGGGACCATGTCCTTTCGAAAGACAACCCAGCAAAACTTATATCTCGTGGAATCTCGCCAGAGGATATTGAATACACTGAGCTTTGGTGGTCCGGACCTGAGTGGCTAGCTACAACACCACGACCAAGTTTTTCAATGAAACTAGAAACCGACCTGCCAGAGCTGAAGAATTTAAAGAATTTAACGAATACTTCCCGAATTTTGCATAAATATTCTTCCTTTTCGAAATTATGTCGGCTGATTGCTTACTGACATAGGTATATTGGAAATATTAAATTCAGAATACATGTAAAGACTGGAAGGAAGGAACCGAAGGAAAGGATGACTGACTATTAAAGCCTGCGGAGCTACGTCAAGCAGAAACTACAATCATCAGATGGACTCAGATGGAAGTATTATCTTCGTTCCGAAAAAACTTGATAAACAATGTAAATCAACCAAAAGGCAGTCCACTAAAATCACTCGATCCATTCATCGATGAAGACGGCTTGATACGAGTCGGCGGAAGACTGAAGAATTTATCTCTCACGGAAGAGCAGAAACATCCTAACGTTCTGCCAGCCAATCATCATACCATAACATCGATCATGAGAAGAGAGCAGTGTATAACTTGGCAATTCATTCCTCCTCGATCGCCACATTTTGGAGGATTATGGGAGGCGTCAGTAAAAATAATGAAGCGACATCTGTACCCCGTGTCTCAGGAACGCATATTTACCTTCGAGGAGCTGTCTACTCTGCTTTGCGACATTGAGGCAATCCTGAATTTGCGACCCCTGACCCCGCTCACTAGCGATCCTAATGATTTGAGTGTCCTCACCCCCGCCCATTTCCTAATTGGCGACTCACTAATTCAACACATGCAGCCAAATCATATCCAGGAACCCGACAATCATTTGTCAAGGTGGCAGGACCTGAAAAAAGGTTCGCCAGATCCTGTGGCAGCGATGGCAATGAGAGTACCTACAAGTGCTGCAGCGAAGAACAAAATGGAATACGACAGATCAACGCATCGGGTTAGACAATTTGGTTCTTCTGATTGAAGAAGGAGTACCGCCTTTGAGGTGGTCACGAGGGCGAGTAATCGAAGTACATCCCGGACAAGAAGGTGAAATTCGAGTAGTCACAGTAAAAACCCCTGAAGGTGTCATCACAAGGAGCGTCAAAAAGCTGTGTCTACTACCAATCGACGATTAAGATTGTACTTGCGATGAATATTATATCATTTTATTAAAGTAATTTTTTGTTTTGAAAGCGCACCTTTCAAGGGGGGCCAGAATATGTTAATAATCTTAGGGCATTTATTTACTTTGTTTGGAATATTGAAAACTGATCACACAGCGCCATCTTTGGCGACTCGTTTTTGTTCCGAATTCATTTTTCAGTAGTCAAGACAGTTACAATGTAAAATCAATCAAATAAAAAAGATCAACATAGTATATTAAAAAGGACAGTTCAGTTTTATTTCAAAACACCATCAATAACACTTCCCCTCACATCATGTAAACCTGTGAGTGACCGGAACCTTTCCCCGACGGTACAAGCGCCTGACGCCAGAAATAAGCCTAATCCTCGCTCCCTCTATCTGTTCGTTGCACACTTAAATGCCCAGTCTCTGCCCCGCCATTTCGATGAAGTAACGGAAATAATATCTAAACACCGTTTTCATGCGCTTCTCTAAAGCGAAACCTGGTTGAAATATTCTCTCAATTCTGCGCTAGTAGCAATTCCAGGGTACCGCTTGATAAGAGCTGATGGGAAGGCCAGCGTCGCCGCACATGGAGGTGTCAGTATATACATTCGCGACGATCTTAGACATAAGCTTATACTCTCCTCAACTAATACGAATTCCCAACGTAGTGAATATCTTTTTATCGAAGTCGGACTTTCAGAAAAAAAATGTCTTTTGGCTGTCATATATTTACCTCCTAAGTCAGGCAGCATAGATATGTTGGACCAAGCGCGGCTCGTCATTAAAGGCTGTAAACTATACGCAAAAACCTTGGGATTTGCACAGCCCACGCGTTCACGGTTTCTTAACTATTTAACTTCCAGAACCCAATGAGTGGGGTCCGGTAGTCACAGCTCAAGGGCCTTGAAACTTAACCGCGGAGTTGCTCAAGGCACTGTATTAGGGCCACTAGCCTTCTTAATTTATGTAAAGAATGTGGGAAATGCACTAAAATGTTGCAGTCATCATATGTACGCGGATGATCTTCAGATATACCTAAATTGCCACCCGTCCCAATTCTTCTCACTCGCACATAAAATTAACGAAGATTTGATTGCCGTAAACAAATTGGCAGCGTTTTTAGGCCTACAATTAAACCCAAATAAATCACAGTGCATGATTATCAGTTCGAAAAGCACTGTGAATAAAATATCATCTTCTCCTCTGCCTAAAATTTATATAAATGACACCGACCTTGGTGTTCCGAAGTCAAGAACCTAGATGTGTTTATTGACAACACTCTCAGTTGGAACTTGCAAGTAGATTCAACCTGACGTAAAGTTTTTGCGACAATGCATTCGCTGAAACGCCTGCGAACGCTTTTATCAATTAGTACACGTGAGACACTCGTTAAATCACTTATTATGCCACATTTTGACTATTGCAACTTCCTTCTGACAAACATGACAAATTACAACGTAAACTTGAAATAACGCAGAACGCATGCGTACGGTTTATTTTTGATCTAAGAAAATACGACCATGTATCGCATTTTTTGACACTCTTCATATGCTTACTCTAGACAAAAGACTGTTACTTCACTCTCTACTTCTTCTTTATAAAATTTTACACGGTTCTCATGTAACACTTCTAATAAGTAATTTCAATCCTCTGAAATTAAACCGAGCTCTGCTCTGTGTACCACGTCACAGCACGACTTTCACCATTACAGCTATCCGAGCCTGGAATAAATTACCAGCGTGTCTAAAACATTCGAATACTTACCGTAAATACAAAAAATAATTAAATACTTGGGTAAGGTATAACGACATGTAGAATGGCATTAATGTCCTTTCATTCTCCAGACTTTTCCCACTTCCAAGCACCCGGTCACCCCCCCCTAAACGCCACACTTTCCTCACTCTTTAAATTCATAATTCCATCCCATTCCTCATTACTCTATTCTCGTTTTCCATTCCCTCTCACACATTCTAAATTATTAATAACGATATATTTTTTGTGAATCCTAGTGGAATTGTACAAATAAAATATTCAAAAGTAATTAGCGACGCTCCAAATAAAATGATAAAATACTTATAGCTATCTTGTACTGTCATCATTATTATCTGAACTACAATATATTGCCCTTATGTATACATACAACTGATGTTTAGATACTATTGTACTTTTACATTGTTTCTTAATATTGTCATTTTATTTTAAATTACTGGTTCTATTAACTTAGAGCGTATTGTGCTTCTCTGGTGATACAAATGTTTGTATATTTATGTGAAATGCTAATGTATACCAAACGTAACATTTCTGTACCGCTTCTGAAATAATTTTACTTTTCCACCTACTTCTTTTTCCTCCTTTTCTTCGCTTTTTCTTCCTTCCCTTTCCTTCACAGACTTCCCCATTTTTGTCTTTATGAACCTTTCTCTTAAACGCTTTTTATCTTTGACTACTATGTATACCATATTCTGCTCTATTAATGCTCAGCTATAAGCCGCCATTGTGATTGAGGTTTTTCTGAGTTTACTCAATCGCTTAAGGCGTATGCCGGGATGGTCCCTAGTTTTGTACTCCCAGGCGTAAATGTACAGATTGCCCTCCCCCTCTTATCAATACAGGAGTATTGATGTAGATTCAGTGGTTACGCGGAAGAGCAGGCCCTATGGCCTGAGCCTCGCCACTAATAAAGACATTATTATTATTATTATTATTATTATTATTATTATTATTATTATTATTAATTGATGATAAGATGGGCACCGACACGTCGGCTTGCGACTTTTTCATCGTCCATGTATCTTCCATCAGCGGAGCCCCGCTCCAACCGAGACAAGCTCTTTGCTCTAGACTGATCTCCCGACATGTGAAGTAATGTGCATAGGTAGTGAATGTAAGTGTATAAGAATAGGACCAGGAAGAGGATGGAAAGATTACGCGTGGTTCATGGCCCATTCGTCGGATTTTGACCCGACATTTGCCTGATAGTAATAGGAGATACCTAGAAATGATCCATTAAATATCAGAGCAGCCAGTCGCTAGAATTCTCCTCCAGATAGCTGTTGAACCCGTCCTAGCTATGAATCTAGTGTAGAAAATCTGCCACCATCAGGGCAAGAACCCTAGGACTTCCCCGTCAAGGGCGCTGCAGTGGCGTCAGTTGATGTTCTGAGCCACCTCAAACCGCTAGCTTAGCGCAGTGAATTGCTTATTAACGATGTGGCAAAACATTCACGAGGGAATACGGTTATCAACAGCGGAAGCAGAGATAAGCAGAAAATATCAAGGCTCTACTCGAAATTTGTCGTGTCTCCGTAAAACCTCGCAAGGGAGAACCACAATTGCGTAGGTAGTCGTGGTTTCTGAAGGAGACCTGTAAGCGACTACCCGGACCCTGAGCTTCTCGTCGTTAATCTGAGGAGAGTCCTCAGTGAGTAGGTGGCTTGCTACCGATCTTTGGGCGGGATTGGGCGTGGGATACGTCAACCGGAATCCTGTGTGCAGCTTGGCAGCGTATCTTAAACCCACATGTAGAAGTCTAGACGGGGAATATGAAGGGCGGCCCGATCCAGGCATTGAATGGGGAGGTAGCCGTGAGGGCAAACTGCGTTCGGGCGGGATCCAGATACCAGCCTGTCGGCATACTTGATTGATTGATTTTTTCGTGTTTCTGGGCGCGTCAACTGCTCTGGTCATTAGTCCCGTTGGTATAGTGCATATTTTTTTCTCGGGAGATGGCGGTGATCTTCCCCCGCTGGATGGCGATATCCGGCGCCGACCTACCGTCGGCTAGTGGGGTTCCTCCTAACCAGGACTCTCCCACCAGCGGGGCACCGCCCTAGCCGGGACAAGCTCTAAGCTCCCGACCGGTCTACCGGAATATGTGGTAGTGTAGCGCATGTTAGTGTACGTGTGTGTGTGTAAGGGGACAGGATAGGACAAGGAAGCGGAAGGAAAGATCGCGCGCGGTCCGTGGCCCGTTTGGTAGGGTACTGCTCCGGCATTCGCCTGGTGTTGATCGGAGAAACCACGGAAAACTACCGATCAGAGCAGCCGGCCGGTAGACTTCTCCTCCAGGCAGCGATTGCTGCAAAGCTAGTGTCGAAAATCCTGCTGCCGTCAGGACTCGAACCTAGGACCTCCCGGTCAGAGGCGCTGCAGTGACATCAGTTGATGCACTGAGCTACCGCTTCCGGTCCGGCGTACTTGTGCGCCAGAGGGGATAAGCGAAAGCTTAGGTGCCCACCCCGAGGTTAACGTCCCCTGGTAGAACAAGGTATTGTGTGGTGTTGACCACGCAGGTTCCATACTGTCTCCGTAAGAATGGGAAGAGCGATAAGGCAAAGTTCATGTGGCGAGGTTGCCACGTGGCGTAGCTAGTGGAAGAGGCGGTTGCTAGGCTGGCGAGGAAGCCTAAGCGGTAATCAAGTAGAACGACGTTCTCGGGCGGGTTGTCGGCCTACCCAGCGGGCTTTGGAGAGTTGCGGGGCAGGGGACGGGAGCGAAAACAAGCTCGGTGTGGGTTGGAAGGCGTAGGGAGAGAGAGAGAGTACGGGTAACGGCCCAGTCATGAATATCGGGGGTGGCTGAGCGAGCGAGTGAATGCGGGAGCGATGCAAACACCAGGGACGGTGGCAGGTGAGGCAGAGCAGACTTACGGAGAGGCGTGTGCTGCAACGCGGGCTGCCACCGGGCGACGCAGCAGGTGGGGGCGAAGCGAGGAGGGAACGGGTCGGGGACGGGCCGCGGGGCGGCAGTCGCCCTAGCGGCCCAATCAACATGGCCGCGCCCGTCTTAATTAATTTAGCGGGCAGCCGCGACCTGCGGACGCGCATGAATATGGAGGATCCCCACCGCCGCGCCGCCCCTCGACACCGCGCGAGTTCGTCGCGGTAAACACTTGTGTCTGGAGGGCGCTGCCGGTGTAACTTGGCTCCGCTCTGTAGCGAGTGGCCTCGCGCGAGACCCCCGCATTAGGTATGTGTCATCGATGTCGATGTTTTCGAAACATCTATATATTTAACATCGATTTATTGAAGGCGATGTTAAAAATCATCGATTGATCAGAAGTCAGATCGGTAGGGGAACGACATTTTTGGAGAAAATCCGTTGAACGGTTAAGCTGCTAGCGTTGTTCACAGACAGACGGACGTTTTGTTGTCAATAGATTTTTCGGTATCAATGACCCCAAAAAACATGGATTCTGGTTACACCACGTGGTAGAGGACTTTTATTTCTAAATTTGGCAACTGAATTTATCTACTTTTTCGTTACCACGCTTCTGGAATACAATTTTTCTGCTGAAAATTCCAGGCTTTTCCCCGCAGCACTACATAATTTTCTCTCTATTGCGTATGCGGTAGCGAGAAAGTAACTAGTGGTGCTAAAACGGCGATTACTTTCCCGCACGTACTTTCATGCAAAATTACGAGAAAAGAATTCAAATTTTCGAAAAATTGTACATGACCTTATTTCAAATCTTTAAGAAACAGATTTCATTAAAGAAAAAATTCTCTATTTTCGTAATTCTAGTTGCAGAAAGACGCCGAAAAAATTAGAATTTTTGCAATTTTCGAAAATCAGTTTTCAACAAAAATGAGACCTGCTTCATTATTTTAAATGTCCTTCACACTATCCAACAACAAAATTTCATCAAAAACGATGGAGCCATTTTTTTGAAAATTTTAATGCCTTAAAAATTTTAAGGCCTTCATGTAAAGTACCTCCAAAATTAAAATATCGTTTTCAAATTCAAGGAACCGCGACATCAGCCAGGTCGATTGGGAAATATCAGTTTGGAAGAAAATCGGCTGAAGGATTTAGCCATTAGTGGATGATCTTGGCTGTCCGGGTGACGCCGCGTCGAAGGCTGTGTTGTCGGCGTTTCGACCATCTTTTCGTGGTCTTCGTCAGGGCTGGTCTGTTTAACGGTTTTTAACGGTTTAGCCGTTACTGTGTTTCACAGACGGACGGACATTCTGACGTTTTGCCGTCATTCGAATTTTTGGTATCAAGGACCTACAGAATATAGATTCTGGCGACAACGCATAATAGAGAATTTTTCTCTAAATTTAGCAACTGGATTTATCCACATTTTCGTTAACAGGTCCTTGCAAAAAGGGTTTTTCTGCTGAAAATTCACCGATTTTTCGGGTAGCATTACATTACTTTCTCTCTGCTGTGTAAGCGCTAGCGATAAAGTAAAAAGACTGACAAGCTATCGTGGAAGATTAAGAATTGTCAATTTAACAGGAGACTCGAGAAAGGAGAGGTGTCAATTTATTAAATTTTAATTCCTTTTTTCCACGAATGTTTATTTTTGTTTATTTGCACGTTCTGCTTCTGTGTTCCACGTCAACAACTAATACTGTTCATTACAACGTGGTTACTCACTTTTATTCTCAGAAAAGTAATTATATTCGAGGTTTGACAAGTATGTTTGTCATATTTTGCTTTTCGCGATATTTTATAGAGAATGTGGCAAAACAGGAAAGGTCTTCATTTCTTGAAAATTAAATATTGCGAAATTAACCATAGTGACTCCTTAAAAACAGTGGGAGGTGGTGGAATTGAAGGCAGAACATTCTTAAATTATTTCAAAAACGTGTACAGCAAACGAGTATATGTGATTAATTTACGAGTTCATCCTACGTGTATAAATGATTCATGTCAAAGGGAGACGGTTATAAAGGACAGGTAAGTGGAGCTCATTGCTAAGGGTTATGCACACAAAAAAGACAGAAGAAATTATGAATCGTCAGTTTCAGATTGCAGAAAACCTCTGGTTTACATAAGCTTATATTGAGATTGCTGTTGCTAGATGTCGTTGTTAGAAAATAGGCATCTCATGATTAAATATGTGTATTTTTTCTCTACAAATTATAATATGTTAAAATGATTACGTGTAAAATAACAACTTGAAGTGGAAGTGGGTATCCTGAACAAATATCTCACAATATCTTGAACGACCTTCTATCGACTCATATTTAAACTTCATAAATTTGCAAGGAAGAAAAACGAAACACGGAAGTAGAAAATACGCAAGGAAATGAAAAGAGCTGGATTTTACACGACTGCCATCCTTTGACAGAGTTATTATTTTAAATGCAATATATCAGTTTCAATTAATACTCATTTGACAAATCATTCCTTTTTGCAATAAAGATTAAAGTACTTTTCTTTCACGTGACTGAAAGCGATTGACTGATGATATTAGTTTATTTTAAGTTCTCCGGACAAACTACTTTCTTCATTGGTGATATGATTGATTGATAGTGATTCCGAGCCCGTCAACAACTGTGGTCATTACTCTCCCAAGTGTAGTGCATGTTTCTTCATCGGGAAGTGACGGTGATCGTCCCCCGCAGAATGGTGAGATACGGGGCCAACCTACCGTCAACTAGTGGGGTTTTCCCCAACCAGGTATTTCCCACCAGCGGAGCACCGCGCCATCCGGGACAAACTCTAATTTCCCGACAGGTCTCCCAGCATGTGTGATGGTGTAGTGCATGTTAGTGCGTGTGTGTAAGGGGTAAAGATAGGACAAGGAAGAGAAAGGAAAAATCGCGCTCGATCCGTGGCCCGTTTGTTAAGGTACTGCTCCAGCATTCGCCTGGTGTTGATCAGAGATACCACGGAAAACTGCCGATTAGAGTAGCCGGCCTCTAGAATTCTTCTCCAGACAGCGACAGAATTCGACCTAGCTGACAAGCTAGTGTCGAAAATCCGACAGCCGTCGGGACTCCAACCTATGATCTCCCGGTCTATCCACTGGTGTTCACATCAAAACTAACAGGAAAACTTACTTTTATGTATCTCTGAAACATTAAAAAAAATAATAGCTTATACACAATTCATTTAAATTTAGAAGGCTGGATCTCTCTGCGAGGGAATCCTTGCGGTTGAGCGCGCTCGCTGACCGGGAAGGGGGCGGGGCCAAGTGGCCGACCGAGGCTGCAGGTCGCCCTCGCCTTCGAACAATCGTCGGCGCCTGGACGCGAAGCCGTTGACAGCGCACTCAGCCTGTCACCGGCTGCATGAATATGCAGATGCAAAGGCGCGCAGGGGTTGGATAGGACGGGGCAGAGCGGCGTGATGCCGGCGACAAACCTGACGGGAGCAGCGCCGCGCCCCAAACGGCCCGCATTGCTCGCACTGCTTCGTTCCGCCACGCTCCGCCCCCCCCCCGCCATCCCCCGCCAGGCCCCACCACGCTCCGCCCCTCATCGCGCTGTCCCGTCCCGCCCCGCCCACCATTCACCGCTCTGCACCGCTGAGCACCTCTCCATCCTCCCTTGCTCTACTTCGTCCCGCCCGACCACGCCCCGCCCTAACACCTCCATACCCTCTCTGTTGTCTCCCACCAGGAGTGGTGGCTCAGAGCACCAACTGATATCACATCACTGCAGTGTCTGTCCGAGAGGTCTTAGGCTCTAGTCCTAGGATTTCCGACACTAGATAGATAGCTAGGTCGAGTTCCGTTGCTGTCTGGAGGATATTCAAGCGGCTAGCTGCTCTGATCGGTAGTTTTCAGTGGTTTCCCCAATCAACACCAGGCGAATGCCGGAGCAGTACCCCAAAAATGGGCCACGGACCCCTCGCAATCTTTCCTACCTCTCCCTTGCCCTCTCCTCACCCCTACTTACATTGACATGCTCTACACTACCACACAAGCCGGGAGGCCGGCCCGAAGCTTAGAGCTTGCCCCAGCTGGAGCGGTGCCCCGCTGGTGGGAGATACCTGGTTGAGGTAAAAAAACGAAAGACAACGGTAGGTCGGCGTTGGATTCGCCATTCAGCGCGAGAAGATCATCCCCACCTCCCGAGGAAAAAAACATGCACTTCAGTTACGGGACTAATGATCTTAGAAGTTGTCGTCCCCGGAATCACTAACAATTAATCAATCAATCTATTGTCTCCACTGCACTGCTCGGGAGCCAGGTTTGCCACCAGATTATGTAATAAATAAGCAATAAAGCGCTTAAGCACTGTCTCTGAGTGACAGAGAGGTGCGTCAGTTTAGGGAATTATCATCTTGGCATAATTACGTTGAATCTTTCAAAAGTGATTTTGTAATATAAATCATACATTTACATTTGTTTGCAATTTTTGTAGTATTTCTTATATTTACTTAAAATATGTTAATAAATGTTCGGTAATGACTCACCTCGCCTCTTGAAATCTCATTTCCTCAACCTGATTTCTCCATCTCCTTTTCTGTCGTCTTTGTTGCAACGGTCTTCATCTCCACTCCTTACTCCTCTATGTTCCCCATTTACCAGTATTATTCTTCCAACAACAAATACATCAATGTTTAAATTATATTTAATTTACATGTATTTCATTCCAGCTAATGGTACCGTCGTTCGCAGAAAAAATTTCGTTTTTATTTATAATGAACCCTTTAATAAATTCGGAAGACTTTTACTCCTTTCGAGACTCACATCATGTTTAAACATCAATCTTACCGTCAAAAATTCAGTCTTCAATAGGAATCGAGCTTGCGCCATTTTTATAAGTGTTTATTCGTGTATCTTAGCAAAATATTTGATGAAAAACAAGGAGTAATTTTTTAGAAATTTTCGAATATGTGTCACCTAAAGTATCCCCCAAAATTAACATACCAATTTCAAATTCAAGGGACTGGGACATCAGCCAGATCAATGGAAGACTTTGAATTTTCATGAAAATTCTACGGACTTGTAGGCGTCAGTGCGGACGGGACAGTCGACCAGAATTTTTTTTTGCGCGGTGGGGGAATGAAACGTTTATTTCGTCAATTATCGACATTGATTTTTGCATTACATAACTACGAATACGAGAAAGTTAAATATGAAAAATATTTTAAACAAATATATATTACTATTTATGTATTTCAGAAAAAGCAAAAAGGGAAAAGTTTGAGAACTACATTTTTGTACTTAACCTTGTCACAACTTGAAATAGAACCATTTTATACATTTCGCGAACCTGAAAATACGAATTGGACTACGAATTTTTTTAATGCAATTAGTCCTAATGATAGAGACTGATTGTTACAAACTTTGACTGGAAGGCCCTCGAGTTCGAGTCCTGACGGCGGATTTTCGATTCTATAGCTAGATACCTTGGTCAAATTCAGCCGCTGTCTGGTAGAGACGTCTAGCGGACGACTGCTCTGATCGGAATTTTCCGTTCTTTCTCAGATCAATATCAGGCGAATTCCGAGGCAGTATCCTTTCAATGGGCCAAGGACCGCGCACAATCTTTCTTTCCTCTTCCTTCACTTATCCTCTGCCCTTACACACATTTGCACTACATATCCACGAGGGGAAAATCTCCACAACCCGACGTGAATGTCAGCGCCGCATGTGACATCCAGTGGGAGAGGAGCAGCTTCCCCGCAATAAAATATTCATTTTACTAATGGGACTAATGGCCATGTGACTTGACATTCCCGGAATCATCAATTGGGCTGATAATTACAAGAGGATATGACTCATCATGGAATGTTCTAAACACAAGATTTTCATTCATAATGCTAACTGAAGGGAAGAAAAACATTGAATGTGTTTCATTCGTTATTCATTTCGTTCATTATTACAATACCCTTATTTCAAGATATTTTAATTAATTTTTGGCGGTATTATTTATAAGATTCAAAGAAGTGGTTTTACTGCTTCTCGTAGGTCATCGCATAATGCCTAACAAATATTTATGAACTTTCTCAACGACTTGGAATGAAATCCTCAATACACCGTTCGAAATCGTCAAGGCTTAAAATGGTCCTCAAATAGCTGTGGTTCTAAGAACCACTGTACCAGATTAAGTCTGAGAGACGTGATACTGTATATTGTGCCTTCCTTCATCTCGCAAACGCAGCCTAGTAATTGTGTAATACTACCTCTCCCGGGGACGCTCTCAGAGTCAGTTAAGGAAGATCATCTCACCGGTCCTTAACCACGTCCGGCATCTGCCTCCGCCGCCGCTTCCTTCTCCAGCACTCCCTGGAAACTCTCCTCAGCTAATGGTCCCGTCTATGCTGCTGCCCCCCCCCTGCACTACTCTCGCATCCTCGCTCCGCCTTCACCACTCCCACTCCCGCTTCCGTCACTCTTCCAACCCGTCCTAGCCTGACCGCGCAATATTGGCATTTGCACCATTCAAGTTTATCGATGCGAAAGATAAAATCCTTCAGAGATATTGAAGAATTGCAGTTACCGATGTTTGAGATTTGAAGCTTCGTGAATTATAGAGGTCATCCATAAATTACGTAACGCAAATTTGGAGTATTTTGAATCCCCCCTCTGCAACGCACCCATAAAGTGCGCTTGACCTCTCCCCTAAATAATTGCGTATCACTTGCGCTTCCGACTTTGTAAATGCAAGAAGTGAAAATAAATTATAGCACAGTAAAGGCAATTTATATTAATTTTATTTGTGTTGAATGAGTATATTAAAATTTGTGATTTGTAAAAGTTTGTATTGTAAAATTTGTGATTTGTAAAAACTGAATTCGGAATTAGTTGGCGATGCTGACTGCACCTAACAATAAGATTGGGACATTTCAGTGATGGAAGGGTCAATATGTGAGAAAATGTTTGATGACAAACTGTGCACACGCATAAATTAGTTAATATTGTTAATTTAGTTATAATTCTTGTACACGTACGTATATACGGAGTAATATACGTAGTGTAGAGAAAGTTATGTAATGCTGCGCGAAAAAACGACGGATTTACGGCAGAAGAAATCATTGCCAGGCCCTGATAACGAAAAAGTAGGTAAATCCAGTTGCTAAATTAAGAAGAAACTAGAGGTGCTACAGAATGGCACAGACTTTCTCGTAGTTAAGTTTTCTCATTTCCTTGGTGTGGACTGGCTTTACGGTCTTGCCTCATCATCTTGCCAGGTGTCATTTACCGCCTTCCCAAATATATTTTTCCGACATTTTCTCAGCATTTCGGTTTTGAAGTTGTAGAACCGATATGCTATTTTAAGAACATTAAAGAAGGCTAAAATCTTGTCCAAAATAGGAATTTTCATTGAAAAATTTGAAGCAGTTTTTAAGAAAATGGCGTTAAGCGTTACTTCAAATGCGAAATTTGAAGCTCCTTTTCACAGGAATCTATTAAGTTTTGAAAACCTTCATTTGAAATAATTTGAAGAACTTCTACTCACAAATTCAATAATGCATACAAATTCATTGAAATGTGCGTATTAATGGTGTGAGAGATATTGAAAAAGAATTACATTTGTGTAATTTTTGAAAAAAAAAACAATACCCCAAAATGAACATTACGTAATATACATTACGTCATCAACAATACCCCAAATTAAACAGTGTCATTACCACTAGACGTTGGAAAAATTTGAAGAAAAAATTTGGAGCCATTTCTGAGAAAAAGGCGTTTGAGCGTTTTTGAAAATGCGGAATTTTGAGTTCATTTTAACAAATAACTGTTTAGTTTTCGAAAAACTTCACTCGACATTATTTAATGTACATGTACTCGTAAATACATTAACATGAAGAAATCGCTTTTAATGTAAATAATACCGACACTAGAGACAAGTCACAATAAATGTAATTTTCGAATGAAGAAACTAATATTTGCACTCTGCTTTATGGAAACCAAAAATTTAATAAAATGTCAAAAATATGTATTTTGGTCGACGATAGATGGCAGCTGGCAAGAGGATGAGGCAAGACTATAAAGCTAGTCCACACCAAGGAAATTAGAAAACTTAACTACGAGAAAGTCTGTGCCATTCTGTAGCACCTCTAGTTTGTATTTGTAGTTAGCCATTGTATGTCCCGTAAAGGGTAATTGGCCTCGGCGCCATTCGATCCCGGGGTTCCTGGTCGGTCATCCAACCAGGAAACCTCGATGTTTCGAATTCACTTAACCTTCGTGTCTTCACGTAGTTAACGAATTCAGCTAGCGAGGCCAGGTTCGCGTGGCCTTTCAATAGAACCATCCCAGCATTCTTCTGGATGATCGAGGGAAACCACGAAAACCCCGGTCAGGATGGCCGCCACGGGGATTGAACCCGGGCCTCCCGAATGCGAAGTCAGTGCGATACGCTCTGAGCCACTGACCTTAGACACGCTCGGTAATATCAACGTTACATAACACTAATGGAATACCCCCTACCCCTCTGTAACGCAGCCTAACGCTGCCTCAAACCCCTGCCCCGCTCTTCAACATTGCGTAATTTATGGACGACCACATCAATTTGATATTTGGAGGTTCGATGATCAAGAAGCGGAGAAACGTAATATGGGGGATCGAGCTATGGAAGAAAATACGAAGGACTGAGTTAGGGTGAATCGAAATACGACAGTTCGAGTTACGTGGGCTTGAGAAGTTTGCATTATCAGCTTCCTTTGCATTTCGAGGAAGAGAGTTGGTGTTATTCCAGGCCGCTGTTAGGTGTGGGTAGTTCATCACCATCACCCTTTTCCGAGGGCGTGGCGTGGCGTGGCGTGGCGTGGCGGGAAGAGGTAAAGGTAGGAGAGGCATTCACCCCACCGCCCCTCAACTTGCCTCCCGAGCGGGCGCTGCCGCAAGCACCCGGTCGCAACCCGACGACCCGCCGCGTTTAATTAGATCGCAGCGGTCGCGCCAGGTACGCCGCTGCCATAGTCATTCATGAGATTACGTCATTCAGGCAGCCCTGTTGCATCGCACATCATTTCCTTCAGATGTACACCGCACGATCGGTGTTAGTAATGCAACTTCAAACAACTGCCGTCTGAAAATTTTATTATTCTTGACGAGTAGTTAGACATTCAAAATACAACATATGTTCGTTTTAAAAGATTAATCTCGATGCCATTTTATCGTTTTCTGTCTTACGTTAAGTGTAGTCCTATTAGCTAAAGACCAATTCTACAAATCTTCAGTAATCATCATAATTTTTGGGAGTAAAAAAACTAAACCAAAATTGTGTTCATCTCTCGATGCCGTCAAACATCTTCGATACCTTGTCGCACGGAAATGAGTTTATTGATAATATTATAGTTTTACGCGTTGAAACATCATTAGTGTGTATACTTATTGTATTGTTCATAAATAATGTTAATACTTGTGTATGGAATGAACCAAACATTATTTAATATTTGTATCTATAGATACAAAGACCATACAACTATAGTGCATTTAGTAAACGCTTTTAGCGCGAGGGACACACCCGAGCACGTCTAATCCGAAGGGTTGGAAGTCGCCTGACGGACAAAAACATCAAGTAACGCGCGTTGGGCCTACAGAACGTTGTGGTTCTCTAGTTAGTTGCTGAATAAAACGAGATATTATAGAGTGTTTCGTTTCGGGACAATACACACACATTAATGAACTAATAAACCATAAAAAAACCATTGCAGTTTCTTGTTTTCTGTAAATTAACAGTTTTCTGTACCTTATGTTTAGAAAAAAATTAAGAAATTTGAGTTAATGTTTGCGTAATGGCGGGAAAACCATATACCACAAAATGATACTGCTCATTTCTGGTCTCATACTCATATATCACAGACCTTTTCAATATCTTAAGATGAATATTTAGATAGACCGGCTGCTCTGATCGGTTTTCTCGTGGATTCTCCGATCAATACCAGACGAATGCCGGAGTGGTACCCTAATAAACGGGCCACGGACCGCGCACAATCTTTCCTTCCTCTTCCTTGTCCTATCCTCACCCCTTACTTAAACACACTTACCTGCACTACACTACCACACGTGACGGGAGACCAGTCGGGAGCTTACAACTTGTGCTAGCTGGGGCAGTGCCTCGTTAGTGAGAGATACTTGGTAGAAGGAAACCCCGTTTGCAGACGGTTGGTCGGCGTCGGATATCGCCATCCAGCGGGGGAATATTACCGCCAACTCTGAAGGAAAACACAGGCACTACACCTACGGGACTAATCACCTTAGCAGTTGACGCGCCCGGAATCACTAATAAATTAATCAAAATCAAGAAAGATACAATAGAAGAAAAAGGAGAAGTTGTTTGATATCCATCTCACAGAAAATAAGGTGACGTGCATATACACTTGGGAAACCTAAACTATAGGTGAGGCAAACTACTTTTCTGTGTCTCTCTGTCCCATTCTGACACTCTTTTCATTAAACGTTTTACTTACAAATGTCATATTTTACTAGGATATAAATAGAATATAGTACAAGGATAATTAAATAATTTTAATTATATAATTAATAAAAAACAATTGGTTGTATGGTGTACTATTTCCAGGTTGGCCAGATGGTTTGGAAAGCCTCTTCACGATATATTGTGAATCAATTCTCCCAAATTCACAACTTAAAAAGAGAAAAAATAAGTCAAGAATTGATTATATTTTCGGTAATAAAATGTTTTATTACGTAAAACTATGGGACCTCGTCTGAAATTTTTAGGGGGGGACCAAGCTCTATTGAATGAATATGTGAATGAATAATTTTTATTTCAAAAGGGAAGTTATATTTAAATGTTGAACATACCACAAAAAAGCAAAAGAAACATAATATCCAACGTATCTTGTAATATTATCAGAATATAAAAACAGTTCAAACAATTTAGAAATATAACTTAAGAAAACGGAAATATGTGTAATACGAATAATATTGGCTAGTATATTACACATTTTTATTGTATAATGAGAAGTTATGTATTTTAAGCCACTGCGATTTGATGTAATGCAAAACAATTAAGAAGCACAATTATGCGAGATTCTCTAAGATGTCTTGTTCCCGATTTAGTAATTTAAAAAAATATTAATTACTCTTAAGCGACTGGGATTACTAGGTCACTTTCTGAGTACTGAGAGCTTATATGAATTACTTCATTTCTGGCTTTTTTTCTAAATTTTCATCATGATCGAATTTGGTTTCAACAAAGTTTCTCCACTGGACATACGCTACTTTCTCTAAAAGTCTTCAAAAATGAAAAACAACAATAACTACAAACAACAATATATAAATAAATAAAAACAAATGAACAAAAGTAAGCTTTGTGACAAGGTGACGACGTGGTTCACTCCTCCCTCATCCATGCTAATATCCCTGCATCCATTCCCGGAGCGTAGACGCGACGACAGCACGGGCGCCATCGAGTGTCCGAATAATTTATTCAAATTTGTTTGCGCGGCGCAGCGCCGCTCCGGGGCCGACGGGCGGCGGGCGGCGGAGCGCGGGCGGGCGATCACGTGGGAGGGGGTGGGGGAGGGGAAGGGAGGGAGGACACGCGCGCCCGCCCGCCGTCCATCCATCACAAATGCACGCTAATTACCAGCGCGGCCGACAGAGCGAGCAGCGTGCGCGGGTGGGGCGCCTAACAGAAGCGCAGCGCCGCGCGGTTCCTCTTCCTGGACGTCACGGCACGTCTTGTCATTTTCAATGAAATGCATAACCAAAATTCGGTTTATTATGCCTGCGTTGCACGTAGGACGCGCAGCCGGGTGCATCAACGGAGATCCTACGTGCGTCCGCCCGCTGTGGTGTTTTATCGCAGCGACTATCTTTGGGGTTCAGTGATATCGGGAATAGGGGTGATATTATACATTTTGATGAGGCATTATAAAACGTATCTCATCGTTATGAAAAGAGGAGTGGTTGAGACTCGAATCAACGGACTTCTAAGTAAGATGTTTATTTTTATTTATTTATTTGCTTTCAGGCTTACAGCCTCTCTTACAATGGGTCACAATGGGAATACATTAGATACAGAACTACAGAAACGAGTTTAATTTAGAAGTTACATTTTTGGTTTGGATTATTTGGAGAAGTAATGTGTACGAGGAGCTTAGGGTGGGTCGAAAAAGTGTCTGGGGAGTTTCCTGCGGATATGTGCATTTGTTTATCAGAACTCTGAAGTGATTATTTTCCTTTGATCAATGATTCATATCTTTGGCTTCCAGCACAACTTTCTGCCATTTGTCCCTTACCTTGGGGACGGCATTCCAAATTGTACTTTTAGTCAGGGGCGGATTTACATATGGGCTGAACTGGCTAGAGTCCGGGGTGACAGGTTTTGAGGGGCGGCAAATTTTCCAAAAAATATGATATTTTGAATGTTCGTTTGGAACAAAAAGTGAAATTAACCTAGTTCTATCTTTTTTCTTTCTTACAATTGGATATATCTTATTTATGAAACGGTGAGAAATCAGTTTCGGTAATAGTTTTTCCTTCAAAAGAAATGGCTTTAGTCACGATGTACATTTTTTAATATGTAAAAAACATCTGGAAATATTTACTCCCAATCAGTATAGGTATCAGTGCCTCACAAGTCATAATCTTTTTCTATAAATAATATAAATTCTCAAAGAGCGGCAAAATTATTGGAGCCAAGGGAGGCGACGCGTAGAAATCCGTCCCTGCTTTTAGTACCTCGAGATACACTTCGACGGGTTCCACAAGTTTATTTTGTATTTCCTGCGTCTCTCACTTTCGTGTTATTTGTTCCATTAGATTTCATGCTCGTACTCAACACATTCCATGTTTTTTCAGTTTTCTCAAAGTGTGTAGCCACGGCCATGCTTTGCTAGTACAGGACGGCCGGGGATCAGTCCACCTTTCCTAGTTCTAATAACTCCCTCCGTTTTCCTTCTGGATCATTTTATCCTCCATTATAAATATCAAATTAATTAATCTTAACCACTAGTGTCACATATCTCTCTTTGAACTAAAGCCCTTACTAATATTTTCCTTTCACATGATAGTTTTCGGTCGATTCGATGTTAACTTCAAGAAAATATGTGTTTAGTCTCATTTAGGTACTTTTAGGTGGTATTTTGGATTTTAATAGAATAATATTAATAAGTTACGTAGCATCATCGTATTATATTTATAGTTGTTGCTTGCTTCATTTAATAAAGCTCATCAGCACATATATGTATTGAAATATTAGCTTTTTCAAGAGGGTGTTGTGATTCACGTCTATTGTGCCAGCTTGAAAATTTTAAAATTGATCAAATTAAAATATACTTAATATGATAACACAAATCATGGTATATAACGTTTTAACTTGTTTGTGTTTTCATCAGAAAACGTATTCAAGAGTTGATCTTAAAACTACAGCAACACATCAAAACGGCAACAAAAATCACAAATAATGGCGTATTTTAATTTGTGTTCTGTGTGACATCAGTAAAAGTCATATAAAATGCATTTATATTATAATTTTAATATGTAGCTATTTTGCCGAGATCCACTCTTGTATGCCTGAAAAAAACCTCAATAACTTTGATGAACCTGATGAAAACTTCAACAGCTTTGCTGTACCTGATGAAAACTTCATCTACTTTTTCAATCTATCATCTTTCATTCTATAAACAGAAAGAACAACTTCATCTTAAAGTCTTAATATGATTAAAAAATGTCTGTGCTTAATTAGATGTCCAGGTCTGCATTATATTTTATTCTCCAAATATCATTCGGTAGTGTCAATTGCCCAAAGATACTCAAAATTTGCCTTTCAAAAATTATGTCTTTGAATGTTAACTTCTATTAAGATTCTCGTTTCTGCGACATATGTGACTACCGGCCATATTACATCGTTACATCGGGAAGTGCATCACCTTATTTTATTCTGGATTCTTCTCCTAGCAGAAGAGAGTACACGTTGGATGACGACCCATGATATTGAATACTCTTAATAATATTATTTTTGTGGGTACTTATTACCCGCGGTGAAGCGGTCAGTGTGTTTGGCCTTCCCTTAATTAGACCGAGGTTGGATCCCCATCAAATCCAAGTGGAATTTGTGGTGAATAAAGCGATGTGCGGCAGGTTTCCTCGTAGTATTTCTGTTAATATTTTCCTGTTTTGCCCCTCTTCTCCATTTACATGCCTAATAATAATAATAATTATAATAATAATAATAACAATAATAATAACAATAATAATAATAATAACAATAATACTCATATGGCATCATTACATCTCAACACAAATGTCTTCCAGGGAAGACCCGACAACGATGATGTTGAGATTTCTTGCTCCGAAATGAATACAAATTTGTAATATTTTTCGTTTGATGCGTTCATACTGTGATCTTTCTTGCCAAATTCTTACATTTCTTCCTACTTTTCGTTGGATATGCGTAAGAAGGTTCTTTCAAACACAAGGTTACAATGTACTGTAACGTCCTCCCTTCTCTATGTGTCTAACGTTCCTACGTATGTAACGTTCCCTCTCTCTCTCTAACCTCCCTTCTATGATTGCCCGGAAATACTACCACTTCTTATTACTTACTTTCACCAAATTACCATCGCATCATTGCTTTGTGCCCAGCTTTCATCCTTAATTATGCCCGTCCGCTAGCTGCTTTCAAAGAACCTCTAATTTTATTTACTTAAAAAATTTCTTATATGGGCGTGAGGCTGTGGCTGCCCTATACAGGACCTAAAACAAGGTATGTGGGCACGTGGGCATGGGCCTGCATCTAACTACTCAAAAAAAAAATCAGAATACATTCCGTCAATTCGCTGGCGAACCTACTGATGTCCGTCATTATTTATTCTTTCCTGCATCAAATTTTGAATTATTGTTTCGGCTAATCCATACATGAATGGGGGTTGCTGCCCACTGACGACACACATGAAATTACCCCACAAAAACAAAACACATAAACAATACGATAACATATTATAGATCACTTTAACAACAAAACTAAAAATACTATTCATTCACACTGACAAATACATATATATATATATATATATATATATATATATAAATTTATATATATATATATATATATATATATATATATATATATATATATATATATATATATATATACTAGCTGACCCGGCGAACTCTGTTCCGCCGTAACAGCGGGTCCCATCTTTTTCTCGCGTCGCACTCACTGTGAGAAACTGTACTATCCTTGTTGCACTCGTGATAATAAAGCAATTGCAGATTTGTGTTTTTCTCTCAAACAAAGAAGAATTTAAAAAAACGCTTTGATATTAAATAGATAATTAAAAAATCTATTACGTAGCAGAGCGTTTTTTTGGAATTGATTTTTGTTTAAGAGAGAAATACAAAGCTGTAATCATAGGGACCGGCTGTTACCGGCTATAAATAAGCAGATTTTGGAATTTATTAAGTTAAATTGTTTATTAGAAAATACAAATGAAAAAATTAAGTAGATTAATCATTCATTATTGTTCTTGTATTTTGGTGCATAGGTTGCTCTCTTCAGTTAGGTAACTTGTGATACACGAAATTTTTTGTTTTATTATCAGGCGCAAAATCAAACAACGCAGATGATCTTCCGAGCCGTGAACATGCCACATATAATTGACCGTGGGAAAACATGGATATTCTAGATTCAAACCACAGACTTTCAAGGATTGGCCTTGTGATTTGTTGATGGTCATGGCGAATGCAAGACGGATCGGAAATTGAAGTCTTTTAAATTCAAACGTCATATCGGTCGGGATCATCGGAATCCTCGGAATGAGAACTTCCTCACCTTTAAATTTTCCTTTCAGTATCGTCGCGTAAATTACATTCTTCATCAATTTTCTAACCACCAAACGCGTACCGTTGCACAGTTTTGGTTGGTTTATGTTTCGAAGCATGATTACTACGGAGCCAACTTTTAGGCGTAAATTGTGCGGTGGTAAGCCAGGCACATCCAAGGAGTTTAATAATTCAATTGGATAGTTGGTGGCTTCATCTTCATTCGTGACGCAGTCAACAGGCAACAATGACCGCTAACATGCGAAATCACGCGAAAACGTGCGAAAACGTGCGTAAACGTGCGTTCTCACACAGGAACGCTGTCGAACGGGATAAACAGTATCCTATGTCCGTCTCCTGGCCCTAAGCTTCCTGCTCACCAACTTTCAGTCAAATCGGTACAGCCGTTCTTGAGCTATAAATAGTGTAACTAACACGACTTTGTTTTATATATATACTAGCTGACCCGGCGAACTCTGTTCCGCCTTAACAGTCGGTCCCATCTTTTTTTCGCGTCGCACTCACTGTGAGAAACTGCACTATCCTTGTTGCACTCGTGATAATAAAGCTATTGCAGATTTGTGTTTTTCTCTCAAACAAAGAAGAATTTCAAAAAAACGCTCTGATATTAAATAGATAATAAAAAATCTATTACGTAGCAGAGCGTTTTTTTTTTTTGGAATTGATTTTTGTTTAAGAGAGAAATACAAAGCTGTAATAATAGGGATCGGCTGTTAAAGGCAATAAATAAGCAGATTTTGGAATTCTTTAAGTTAAATTGTTTATTAGAAAATGCAAATAAAAAAATTAAGTAGATTAATCATTCATTACTGTTCCTGTATTTTGGTGCATAGGTGAAGTATATATGGGTATAACGTAAGTATATAATAGGTGTAGTATATATAGATATAACGGCGAACGAAAAGCGGCTATCAATATCGCCTTCTGTTATCGGTGCGGCGTTACAACAATGGGTTACAACAGGCAACAATGACCGCTAACATGCGAAATCACGCGAAAACGTGCGTTCTCACACAGGAACGCTGTCGAACGGGATAAACAGTATCCTATGTCCGTCTCCTGGCCCTAAGCTTCTTGCTCACCAACTTTCAGTCAAATCGGTACGACTTTCTTTTATATATATATATATATATATATATATATATATATATATATATATATATATATATATATATATATATATATATTTGTCACAAACTCATTCACAATTCACTCATTCACACTGAATGCGCATTCTGTCGGCTCAATTTTAAAATTATTTATTTTACGACAGAACTTGATCTTCAACAAAGGCGTACTTGACTTTCTTTTCTTTCAAAAAACACGTGAAATAGATAAATAAATAAAGTTATCGTCCACTTCCCTTTTTTTTTGCTGGCTGGATATTGCGACTCGCGATATATCGTTGTTGCCTGGACCAATACCGCATACCACGCAGTGTTTTCCAAATTATACTGCAACTGCTTCTCGTTACCACGTTGCACGGCCGAAATTCCACCGACACACTAGTATCTTCGTCGCGCGCCTATTTTGTCATTCTAATATTTCACCTTCGTTATAATATTAATATACTACTGTCTGTCCATGGCGTACTTATGTTTCTTTGAAACCACTCCATTACGCGAAACATAATATATACGCAAAACTGCTATTGTTCTGACACGCATTCTCACTACGAATGTTTTTGTCCGATAACAATATCAAGTAAAAGAAAAACATTAACTGTTCCTCGCGTATTTTTATGCTGAACAATGTCTTACGCGGAGCATTACATCACACGTCTAACCATCAGCGTATTTTTCACACCATCTCATTCTCATTGTTGTCAAGATTCTTCATGTATTTTGCAACGAACATTCACCGATCGCTTGCATGTCTTCACAAAAAATATCATAACCTTCTCATTGAATTCTGTCCTTCAACGTCATTTCACATCCTTATTAATTCCTCTTATTCTTTATAATCTCTGTGGTATTTATCTTATTGCTTCCCGATGTCTAATAACGCTAAATTAGCTTAATTTTGGTCTTATTGCGTCGTGACGTAACTGTGACGCCCATCGCGATGCGTCATTACTCTTATATTAATTCTAATTACATAAATTGGTTTTTAATTTCTACTGCGGCTCCTCAATGTTTCTCAAAGCTGCGAGTAATACCGTAATTTTCTGCGAAATTTCCTCTATCAATTCTAAAAGTTTCGTCGCGATAGCTTCACGCGTTTTCTTAATATTTGAAAAAATCGCTCTTTCACCTTAAACTTCCCATAGTTACAATGGCTTTTGATTTCCAATTTCTTTGCCAAAAGTGCAATTCTAAATTTGCTTATATCTTCCGAACCCCTAACGCGATTTACTTGAAACAACTTTTAACTGGTTCCTGAAATTGTGTACTACCGATTAATACTGTCTATTTCGGTTTTTCATCGTGCATTCTTTTAATTTATAAAAATTGTTCATGCGCGATGCCGCCCTCTCTTGTCTTCTCACCTCCCACTCTTGTTATTTCCTGCATATGTTTACACTTTGAACCAAAACTGTTTTTTGGGGATTCTGGATTATTACAGTACAATTATAAAACAATTGTAAAAGTCTGTTTTCAAAGAACTTTTTTAGTTTATTTTTTTCAATCAGTTTAATTCTAAAGCGTTTTCAAGACTACAATTAGATCGCGTCTCTTCTGGATAGCACGTGCAGGGTGCACGGACCCCCCTTTCGGATGACTAATGGTTGGACGTTGAAATTGTGGTTTCCGTACAGCCAAGACATTTCTGGCGGTCCAAATCGTGAATCATCGTGTTGAGCTTAAACGCGTTTCATGCGGTCATTTTATGGCTAAGAATAGACATTCTTACATTCTGTAAGAAAAACGATGCATATGCGTGATCTCTAACTACCAGCATTTTACTTACACAAAATATTCGTGACTTTCCTTGGAATCGGTCTTTTTAGAGCCCAAATATATTTATCTAAAAGAAAATTAAAATGAACTGCCTACGTCGGTTTCAACATATATATCAGTCGATGCCCAATATCTGATATTTTTTCTGAGACTTATTCAAAGTGAATTGATTACCATGTTCTCAGTCAATCTTCCATTTCCTATATTTCCGTTTTAAAATCCACAAAATATCAATCATGCCGACCTGGATGGCCGAGGTGGCTAAGAGCGAGTACCGACTCAGCGCTTCGGTCCGAAGGGTCGCGGGTTCGAGTCCCGCCTTGGGCATGGCTGTTTGTCCCTTGACTTTGTATGTATGTGTTGTCGCGGAGGGCCTCGCGTTCTGCTGACCCCAGATCAGAGGAGCCCGCAAGTATGTTGGTGTCTAGTGTATGGTCGAATATGCGTCCCATCGGGGCGTAAAGGGTAACCGGCTGGATCAAAGCCCTAGATAAAAAAAAAATCAATCATCCCATATCTTTCAAAAATAAACCTTTTTGATCATAAACAGCTCAGATCCCATTGAAATCTTTCCCTAACTTAAACATCTCTCTCTCCCCTATCATTTACCACATAATTTCAATGCCGTTTGGAATATAGAAATTAAATAGATTGTGCCCAAGTGGTAAGATTATATAAAAGAAATATGACTCAACAACGTGTGTGTCGTCTTAAACAAATCCAAAAGTTTGTTACAATTAATCCCTTCTATTTCATAATCCAAGATATTTTTTATGCACCCAAATAATAATATACTTATTCTTAAGCTGACCATGTTGGTGCCAAAGGAGAATTTAAAATCTGAAGGTTTTCAAAGTGATATTTCATAGGTCAATTTTTGAAATCTGCTGATGTTCCTGAACTGATTTTTTTCTGAGATCTTCTCAGATGTCAGTACTCTACGAAAGTCACTTCAATTAAACAAAAATGTTGTTGTTCTCTGTACGAATTGATCAACGTCGATTATCAACGTCCTTTCGCCTTTGTGATCAATGTCTGAATTGATCTTTTTTCGTTTTTCGTTCTCCATTCTGCTCCTTTTTTGTCATGAAGGTGACTATACCGGGCACTGACATGGGGCGGAAATTTGTAGTTGTGTGAGTTGGTGGGGTTGTCTAGACCGGCACTGCCAAACATGTCGAGAGGAAATGAGAGAGCATTGACCGTCATTTGAATCGGAGACCGCAACATCTTTTCTTGGCGGTTTCGCCTTGAAACAAAGAGAACAAAGAGTGTAGTCATCATCCACTCGACAGGATATGAGTTAGCAGTTCATTACAGTTTATTGCATTTTTTAAAGACAAAAGTAACTCGACGCATTTGCGGATGTAACATGCATTTTATTTGTTTGAAATAAAGGAAACTCTTAGTTTTTAATGAAAGTAATGTGTGAAATTATTGTTCCATAGATACTATAATACGTGTCTCTACAACTGGACATTATTCCTCCCAAGTTTGGCAGACACAACTTCCTTGATTTCGTATCAAGAGAGATTCACATTACAAGAGAATGGTAATTATAACTTTTTTGATTCAACGTGTTCGACGAGGGGACTTGTGGCACACCAAACCTTTTCATCGTCTGAGTCTTGAAAATAAAGTTGAATTTGAATGTTGTAAAGATTAGGAGGAAATGTAAGGTTGACAATTAAGATAAAATTGTTAACAAATTTTCTACGTAAAAGCTAATTTAGTCAGCGTACAAAGGGGTGAAAAACACACTTCCGAGAATAATGTGGCAGATAATTTTCGTAATCTACTTTATTACTTCTAGTATAATTTTTTCTTTCTTCGTACGTACATCAGTAGTACGTACTCATAGTTGAAGTTGCCACTGAAGTGAACACTGCCAATTCCGAATAAAGCAAGTTGGCAGTCTTTCTCCCGTTGCAACTCCCCTCCCACGCGCGAATTTCCGAGGTCGATGCCCAAGCGCGCGGGCGAAGCCGACTTCGTCCGTGACCCTGGGCGATTCAGGCGAAGGGGGGGGGCGATTCAGGCGAAGCGAGTGGTGCCAAGGAACGTAACCGATGGTGATAATACTATTTTCGCTGGATATATGGTGCTACGATTGAAACATTCCCGTTTCTCATCCCTCTAATTGCGCTGCTCTTCATTTTTGTTACAGAACTTTGTTGTCTTTATTCCATGTTGATTGCGGTTTTCTTCTAAACTTTTTTCTAAGTAGGCTCCCACCTACCTATTAAGTTCTTTGGCCATTTGTCATCGATTACAAGACGTGTGTCCCCATCCCATCCCATCCCATCCCATCCCATCCCATCCCATCCCATCCCATCCCATCCCATCCCATCCCATCCCATCCCATCCCATTCCATTCCATCCCATCCCATTCCATCCCATTCCATCCCATTCCATCCCATTCCATCCCATTCCATCCCTTCCCCATCCACATTGCATAAAGTTGACGCTTTATGGTTTGTTCAATTCCAATAGTGTTGATTTCAAGTAAGCATTATGCGTATATAGTGTCTTGCCATACTCGCAGTCATTTGCAACAACATTTTCAAACGCTGTAGTGGAATGGAAAGAGAGAAATGTATAACTGGGAAAGGCGGTGAGAATAGTGATGGAAATGACAGGGTTGGGAACTAGAGAGCGAGGATGCGGTGAGAGGGAGGGGGTGGCGATGGGAGAGAACCAGAGCTACGGCAAAGGAGGCGGCGAGGGCGAGGACGAGTGAAAAGGGAGGGAGCGAGAGCAAGGGCGAAAACGAATGCAGAGGCGAGGGCCGAAGCGAGGAGGCGAGAGCGTATTCAAGGTCGAGGGCGATGCGATAGGGAGGGGGAGAGCGGGAGCAGAAGCGAGGCAGGAGCGTGGGCGACGGCGAGGACAGAAGCGACTGCTCGAGAGAGGGCGAGTGTTCCGGCAGAGATGGCGCGGCCGCGAGGAGGAGGGTGGGGCCGTTGGGTGGTCGCATGAAAGGCGGCGGGCAGAGTCCCTTGTTCGTCGGCCGTGAAATTACTGAGTCAGAGCCACGCTCGGAAATATATCACTTAGCAGACAAATTGAGTGAGTAGCACTCTAAACAGCTTCCATAATAACAGTCATTAAGCACCATATTGCTTCCAGAGAAGACGAGTGTAGTATGCTTTTGCGCCAAAAAAAGTATCGAAAAAAGGTCGATTTGTAACCAGGAATTAACAAAAAAGAAACCTTAAAACACCAAAGACTCAAGAATCACCAACGGCAAAGCCAAGGAAGAGAGATGGCGCAAAGGAGAATTTCTTGCGTGTAAGGAGTGTCGTGAGCAAGCAGCTGTGAGTTCAACTAGTACCAAGAGTTGTAGGTAAAGGGAGAAGTAAAGTCTATAAAGGAAATGCAAGGTTCTGGTGAACAATGGCACGCAAGGAGAAGGAGTGTGTATTTGGGAATCGAGGAGACACGGAGTGTGCCAGCGAGAAGGAAATGGAGAGAGGCGGCGAGAGAAAGAGAAGGAATGCGAAGAGAGAGTGACGAGCGAGCGAACATCGGGCAAAGTACAGTGGCGGAGAAGGCGGCAGGGAGGAGCAGCGGGAGACGAGCAGCGTTTAGGGGAGGCGCTGCCGAGCGGCGTTCCCAGGCGCTGATATCACCGCGGAGCTGCAACCGCCGCAGCCGCCGCCCCCGCCTCGGACCGCCGCGCGCTATCGTCGTTCATCTGCTTTTTCCCGCGCGAGCATTTCCTGCCGCCGAGCCGTATCCGGAGCCCCGCGGTGACGTCAGCCCTGCGCCAGGCGTTGTCCCGGGATGGCCGCGCCGACCCGCGGCGCTGCTGGCTCTCTGGACCGAAACGGACCACAATGCTCAACAAAATAATAAATAAGTAAATGAATTATTTTAAATTGAAATAATTTTATCCTCCACGTCGTTCACACAACTTAACATCAATGAAAAAAGGGTTAGGTGGCTCAGGATATCAACTGATATCACTGCATAGCCTCTGAGCGGGAGGTCCTAGTGTTCGAGTCCCGAAGATTGGCAGGATTTGCGACACTAAGTACCTAGGTCAAATTCAGCTGCTGTCTGGAGGCAAATTCTTGCGCCTGGCTGCTCTGATTGATAGTGAATCTTTCCGTGGTTTCTCCGATCAATACCAGGCGAATACCGAAGCAGGACCCTAACAAACGGGCCTCTTCCTTGCCCTATCCTCACCTCTTACTTGCACACACTTACACGTACATGCACTACACAACCTCACATGCCGGGAGACCAGTCGGTGGTTCACAGCTTGTCTTGGCTGGGGCGTTGACCTGTCTGGGGCTGGTAAGTAATTGGTGGCCATTTGTGAATTTTTTACGGTGGAGGTAGACCACGTGTTCTTGCAGAATGTGTAATAATAATAATAATAATAATAATAATAATAATAATAATAATAATAATAATGCAAATGATAATTGACAATTGCGAAACGGGTAACATATTCCTAAGCTATTGTTAAACATACAACTGTGACCAGATGGTGAAATGTTAAATAATAATAATGATATTAATAATAATAACAATAATAACCTTTCATTGTTGAAATATCCTTTTACATAAAGGAAATCAAAAAAACTTTTACAATATCTATTTATTTATTCTTGTGTGAATTATGAAATTCAACAACACAGCGTTTCGCGAGTTGTTATGCATTCTTCTTGAGGTGCAATTGTAATGGTTAACATTAACAATATTGAATAGAAACATTTACAATAAAAAATGTTGACGTTTTATAAAATATATCCACATTGAGTAAGTACAGAATATATAAGTAAGTGAAAAATTTACCATACAAATTACAACAGATAATGAAACATGAAACAAATAGTCTAAGATGTCAGTAAATTAATTGAAGTGTCTGACGAACAATTCGAAGCAGATATATTCCCCGACGTTTAATGTTGTCTATTCTCACCCATAATCAAAATAAAAGCAAGACAGAAAAATACATTTTACACAACAAGTCAGCCAGATGTTTTTTAAATGTACATCACTATTAATTTTTACTCAGTCGACACTTTATTGGTACAAAATATTCAAATCTGATATGCATCTTCCTAAATTCTTCGCCTTAGATTTCGTGAGGGTCATGAAGCTATTTGGTCAGTCTAACGAAGCTAACACTTACAAGTCATTGTCAAAGCATGTTGCTCAATAATTTTCACTCTAAATAACTGTAAACTTTTTCTGTATGTTTTTATTTACTAATTTTTGGTTAATGGATATCCCAGAGCTGTACATGTCTATTACATCATCACTTTACAATTATTAATTCCGTAATTTGTGACTTACTATAAGAAAAACGACCATATCCAAGTATCTCTCACCAGCGGGGCACCGACACAAGCGGGAAATGCTCTAAGCTTCCGACCGGTCTCCCGGCATGTGGGGTAGAATAGTGCTTCTTTGTGTGTGTGTAAGTAAGGAGTGACGATAAGACAAGGAAAAGGAAGGATAGATCGCGCGCGGTTCAAGGCCCGTTGGTTAGGGAACTACTCAGACATTCACCTGATGTTGATCGGAGAAACCGCGGAAAACTACCGACCAGAGCAATCGGGCACTAGAATTATCCACCAGACAGCGACTCAATTCGACCTAGCTAAGACGCTAGTTTCGAAAATCCTGCCACCGTCGGTACTCGAACCTAGTACCTCCCGGTCTCAGGCAGTGACATCAGTTGACGTTACTAAGACAGCTCTCCCAGTCCCCAGTCGGGACAAGCTCTGAACTCCCGACATGTTTGGTACTATAGTGCATGTAATGTGTGTGTGTGTGTGTGTGTGTGTGTGTGTGTGTGTGTGTGTGTGAGAGAGAGAGAGAGAGAGAGAGAGAGAGAGAGAGGGAGAGAAAAACGAGGATGATAGAAGGAGATAGAAGGAGAAAGAGATAGTGAAAGAAAGAGAGAAAGAGAAAGAGAGAGAGAGAAAGAAAGAAAGAGAGAGAGAGAAAGAAAGAAAGAGAGAGAAAGAAAGAGAAAGAAAGAAAGAGAGAGAAAGAAAGAGAAAGAGAGAGAAAGAAAAAGAAAGAGAGAGAAAGAAAGAGAGAGAAAGAAAGAGAAAGAGAAAGAAAGAAAGAGAAAGAGAAAGAAAGAAAGAGAAAGAGAGAGAAAGAAAGAGAAAGAGAGAGAAAGAGAAAGAGAGAGAAAGAAAGAGAAAGAGAGAGAAAGAGAAAGAGAGAGAAAGAAAGAGAAAGAGAGAGAAGGAAAGAAGGAAGGAAAGAAAGAGGGAGAGAAAGAAAGAAAGAAAGAAAGAAAGAAAGAAAGAAAGAAAGAAAGAAAGAAAGAAAGAAAGAAAGAAAGAAAGAGGGGGAGACAAGAATGTTGAAGGAAAGATCGCACGCGGTGTGTGGCCTGATTATTATGGCACTGCTCCAGCATTCACCTAGTTGAAGATGAAACTATGCCGCGCGATTATACATTTCAACTTTTCACAATGTTTATTATAGACTTTTTTTTTACAATTTGTATTTTTCGAAAAGGTGTAAAATGCTTCGAGCGTCTAATGTGCTTGGCCAGCCTGTCCTGGTGCGCGGGCAGGACAGACCACCTTCTCCGACAAGGGCAGCCGTGCGGGACGGGAAGTGCGGCATGTGTTGGCAATCACGGCTAGTCTTAGGATAAGCAGAATGATTGCGAACGAGTGGCTCGTCGAGCACATTTTCTGTATACTAATAAAAGTGAATTCAACGACGTGTAACCGTCATCGATACCTCAGAAAGTGGAGTATGAATAGAAATGAAATTTTTACAGACTCTTCTTCAGTATTGTTGCTGTGTCCTTGTAAAGTTTGGTAAAGACTAACGCAACCAAAATGCGGAAAATAAATAATTTAAATAATATGTTTACAGATGCACCGTGACCATTTTTCGCATCTCGCTTAGAGCACGTGGTACCTCATATTCCGCCAGAGCCCAGTAGTGCTGTAGCAAAAGTGGTACGTAATTTATTCGCTAGCGGGTAGTAGCGGTTAAGTTAATAAAGCGGCGTAAGTTAGAAAAATTTCATTTAATAGCAATGGGTTGTCAAATAAAATGAAATAAAATTATAGTATTTTATTAAAATTTGAACCAATTACGTTAAAAATAATAATATTAAGCATCATGGTTTGTATAAAATAAATGATGATCTACATGGAATTTAGTATATTTTTAAATTTCACTACATTAGAAAGAAGAGTCTCTAGTGCTTTTGCAGGTAGTTTGTTCCAATCTACTATAGTACGATTCACAAAGGAGAACTTGCCTATATCAGTTCTTTGCTTTCTATATCGTATTTTCCAAGAATGGTCTCCTCTGCTTTTACAATCTGGTTTCTGTTATCTTTTACCGATGTGCAGGTTGCCCAGGCTGTGTCCCCTTTGTATGCCTTATAGTAAGCTCTATATTATAGTAATCTCTAAGCTCCCGATTGGTTTCCTGACATGTGCGGTAGTGTAGTGCATGTAAGTGTGTCTGTATAAGGGGAAATTATAGGATAAGGAAGAGAAAGGAAAGATCGCACGTTCTCAGCGGCATCTTGTTTACAGTACTGGTCCAGGATTCTTCAGGTACTAATTGAAGAAACCAAGAAAAACTACCGATCAGAGTAGCCGACCTGTAGAATTCTTTTAGACGCCGCGTTATCGATTGTTACAGTTATTCGCTACAATATTTGATAAGGAACATCAATGAAAAACAATATTGACTCGGGTTTCGGAAATATTCGTTCCTGGAGATCGAGGTTGATTGGAGTAGGATCAACATGATGTGTAATATTTAATCGTGCAATTACCTGACAATGACGTTGAATTATGTAATTGACGTGTGTAATGAGAAGTTTCAAAAATATAAACACTACTTTTTTATCGGGTTTTGAAATTTAATTATTCATTGCTCAAAATTCGTAAATACATGTTACATTCGTTGCCGATATAAAAAAAATGAATGGAATGAAGTTTCTTTGAAAACTTGTCTCAGAGCCTGCAACTTCAGTCGTCTCTGACAAAAGAAATAGATCGACGAAAAGTACAAACTCATTATGTAGTTTATTTGACATTTCCGGGTTTGTAGACCGTGGTCTAACGGAGACTTGTCCATACGTTTCGCCTGCAACTATGGCAGGCGAACGCAGTGCTGCCAGGAAGAACACTTCGCTCCCGCCAGCAACGCCACTTAGGATGCCTGCTACAGTTGCAGGCAAAACGTATGAACAAGTCTCCGTTAGATCACGGTCTACATACCCGGAAATGTCAAATAATGTAGAAACCGGCCGTGAAAGCCTATATTGTATGTTCATTATGTAGTGTTTAATATAATAAAATTAATAATTTTCTTCAAACACCTCTTCATGTAATAAATTCAATATTGTTGATTATCTTTTGCAGAGATAACGAGTAATACTAGTCAGAACGCCATTTACGGTTCAAGAAATTTTGTTGACATGATGTTCGTCGGTGTTCCTTCGTATTATTTGTTTCAACTTCGTTTTCATCAGAGACATTTTTATTTACTATCAACACTCATTCCTTAATGTTTGATATTACTAATTACAAATAAGCGTATAAATTGACGGAATTCTAGCAACCTCTAGACATGTGTGGGGTATCAGTTAAGATACCGAGGAACTCGAAAAAAAATCAGAAAACACAAATAGATTCGATTTCTTGTGAAAAAGTAAATATTTTATGTTAATACACAATTTCTCTTATGAGACTTTAATACTATATTCTCACTCTCTATTGCGGACTATTAAATTCTACCGCAAAGTACCTGGATACGGATAACGGTGCGGCAAACAAATAATATTCAAGAATTAACAGCCTTTAAATTACACTGCGCCGTCGTATTTTAAATTACCAGAGAACTAGATGAAAAATCAGAATCATAGAATAAAAAAAATTAGGACATTACACAAAAAATTGAGACATTTTTTGCGACATACAAATACGAATTTCTTTTTCTACTACAGAAGAGAGATTAATTTATATGTTAATACTGAATTTTACAGTAAATTATATGACTACGGCAGCTGTATTATTAAGTGTTCTTTCTATCCATGTTTCAATATTCCCTGTACAAATAAAAGAATAAGATATACGTATTGTTCTTCAGGTTAGAAACATTGAGTTTCACTCGTAATATCATTTTTTTCTCTTTTTATTTTCCATATATCTTTTTATTAAAACTAATAAATTTAAGTTAAAGAGTAAATAGATGACACATACTAAACAATCAGGACTTTTGAAAAGAAATCAAGACAGAAAGGACAGACTCAAAGAATCAGAACATGGCCTAAAATACCACCTAGGCGTATTGCTTCTGATGCATTCAGTCGCTGCACCCACAAACGCGCGTGGAGGAGAGGTAAGAGACGCGAAGCGGCAGTGAGCCCGGAGCGAACGCGCGGCGCCGCGTCGGTTGTTAAGGGCCGCCGCTCGATCCTGGCACAATGGCCCTCCCTGCGTCCGCATGTTCAGGGGATGAAGCGCCGATTTAAAGTACTGGGTGAGCCTTTTACTCGCCGGCGGGGCGCGGCGGGGCGGCACCCAAATCCTCCTCCGCGTGTGCTGGCTCTTTTCAGAACAGAGCGCGCGCGCGCCCGTCCACCCGCCCGCCCGCCCGCCCGCCCGCGCGCCCGCCCGCCCGCCCGCGCGCCCGCCCGCGCGCCCGCCCGCGCGCCCGCCCGCGCGCCCGCCCGCCCACGCGCCCGCCCACGCGCCCGCCCGCCTGCTCGCTCGCCCGCCCGCCCGCCCGCCCGCTCGCTCGCTCACTCGTTCCACAAAGACGCGTGCGACATAGTGCGCAGCGGGCGAAGCGAGCGGGGGGGGGGAGGCGGTAAGCTCCTTGTAATTGCTACCCAGGCGGCGCCGTTCCACCCCACTCCCCGCTCCCCGCCCCCGTCTCAGCCGCCGCCGCCGCCGCCCACGTCTCCGCTTCGACCTCCCCAACCAGCTGCGATGCGATGCTCTCGATGTTGCACTGTGACAGTAAGCTGAATCGCAGTTTAAAGGTTAGGTTTAAACATTTATTTCCCTGCCGACACCAACAAAATATGATAGTTCTTTTTTTGTGTGTCAAAACATGTAAATTCTTTACTGCCGAAAACATCCTAATTTGAACTTGAGGATACAAGATCTAATTGGCTGGAGGACCTGTATTCGGAAACTGAGTCTGTAAATAATTTGATTTCTGTTCTTTATGGACAGAAAGTAAACGAATCTTGACGAGAAGAAAATTATCGTCATAAACGTCCTTCCCTGTGGAACTTAAAATCGTTTTTCCTCATTCAATTACATTTTAACGGATCACAGGAGAAATGTCTAACGCATGTTTATTTTTCTCTCATGAACGTCTAAAATTTTGTAGGTGGACTTTCCTAAAACGTACAAAAGTGCAATAGATAGAAGAAAGTTAATTTTTAGAATAAAATTTACGAGATTTAAAATAAAAATTGTTAGAAAGATATGAATTAGGAGAAAATTGATGACGGTGAAACAGTATTTGGTGTTGAATCTAAAATTCGACTTGTGCATTTTTCGATCATTGTTTGGCATTTTCATCTTTTTGAATATTTTACGTCGGATTCAAATAAATTTCATTCAAACTCTTCTATAAAAATCCATACCTTTACTCGTACTTTATGAAACGAGGATGCAATGATGAGTATTAATACAGGAGTGTGATATTTCGATACGAGCGAGTAAACTTCACACGAGTGTATTAATACTCATTATACTGAATTTCATGCGGTACCTTTTCACCGACTTTTATAAGTTAAACTTTTAACTGAATTCAGCTAAGACCAGTTCGCTACTACTACATACCCTGCTAAATATAGTTTACCAGTCCGCATGCGAGAAAGTACAAACGTTGCGGAAATAATTCCCACGTCACAATTTTCGCTTTTTCCCTTATTTCTGGAGGTGTCAACTCCATCTCTGATTCACTAGAAATTTAAACTAAGGAACTGACCCGTTTTTAAGGACAACCGCACGGCAGCAACATATAACACAAAATGACTTGCGTTCTGATCTTAACATCAGTTAAATAACCTCCAATAACTACTATTGTCAACTTGACTACTTAGTCAACTTGAATCAAAGTGAAACAACGATCCAATTTATTTTAAATAATATTCCACGTAAAAATACTAATAATAAAAGACATTAAAACCGATAAGCATAATATAATATTAAGTGCAATTTTAATGTACGCAATTGAACGATTCTCAATGATTATTTGTCAATCCTTGGTTTGAAAAACTTCTGTGATTGGTCAAGATCCTGTACCATAATGAAATCTGTATTGTCATGAATATTTATGCAATGGCTTGCAGCTATAAAATGACAGAATTATACAATGAGGTAAACTATTAATTATTATTGTTGGCGGCGGTTAGAGCAGGGTGGTGGAATGTAAAGTTGCTTATTGATCTTCGTCGTTAGATGTGAAAATGCTGGCTCACAGGGGTAGTCACACATCTATCAGACGATTCAAGAGCTTCTTCTCAATATACCTTTCTCACGCATTTTTATTGAATATTGACGGACAGCAAAATATTTTTATGTTTACCATGTTATCACAGCCTGAATGTTATATATCAAGTGAGTATCATCGTAATAATGTTTTAAGGTGTCTTCAACTACAAATAAATTGGAACAAAAGTACTGGTTGCACTTGAAAATGTTGCTCGAGACGTATCCCCCTTCAGAGTCGCCCATGATAGCGACATATGAAAGTACAAAGTGGAATTGTTATTGCAAGCATCCGCAAAACGCTACTTTTTAGAACAGCGCGTAGGCGTAGCAAAGCAGAAGAAAGAAGGCGCGGTGGAGACGAGGTACGATCCATCCCCTTTAAACGGCAGTCGCCCCCCCCCCCCGGCTTCCTCCACCGCTCCGCCTTGTTACGCCTACTTGTTGAAGCGATCCCGGAGATATGCGCGCGCGGCTCAAGATCCGTGCCCGCTCGCTTCTCCTTCCCCTCGCCGCTGTCACCACGGCGCCGCCGCCACTGCCGCTGGTCGTTTTCCACCCCCCATCCTCTACGTACTACGGATGAGACATCGCCACCAAAACATCGATGTTTCTTAACATCAATGTTCAAAATTAAAACATCGATGTTAATTGATTGGGTGGTGATTCTGGGCGCGGCAACTGCTAAGGTCATTGCTCCCGTAAGTGTAGTGATTTTTGCCAGGAGGTGGCGGTGGTCTCCCCCCGCTGGATGGCGAGATCCGACGCCGACCTGCCTATCGGCTTGCGAGTTTTTCCTCATCCAGGTAACTCCCACCAGCGGAGCACCGCGCCAGCCGAGACAAGTTCTAATCTCCCGACTGGTCTCCCGGCTTGTGCGGTAATGGCATGTGTCAGTGTGTGTAAGTAAGAGGGAGGGATAGGACAGGAAAGAAGAAGGAAAGATCGCGCGCGCTCCATGGCCCGTTTGTTAAGGTACTGTTCCGCCATTACCCTGGTATTGGCCGGAGAAATCACATAAAACTACCGATAGAGCAACCGGCCGCTAGAATTCTCTCTCAGACGGGCTGTAATTGACCTAACTATGTTCCTGGTATCCTGCCACCATCGGATATGGAATCCTAGTACCTCACGGTCAGAGACACTGCAGTGACAAGAGACACTGATCTATCTACGCCAGTTCCGCTTACGTACTACCCGTCGCCAACTTGTGGACCATCGTGACCCGTCGTTCTACTGACGCCGTCGCGTCGGTCCCCATTTGGAGCCACGCATTGCCTACCACCGTGGCACCGCATTTAGTCGCCACCATCCCGACCGTCATCACCGTCACTACTTGTCCACACCCACCTTCAGCCAACATTCAATTCAAATCAATTATGCCTTATTCACCATGGTGAGGATCAGGTCATGAGGTCTGCTCTTCCGCCTGGCCACGCAAATTTCTCTCGCTTCAAATCACCCTTCAGCTCAATTTGTTGCCATATGGTAAGGAATGTCGTGCCACGTTCTCCCTGTTTGACCTACCGTCGTCGTCGCCCTATCGCACGCATTCAGTTGCTCCCATTACTGCTCGTTGCCACCTGTCATCACCTGTTGCTTTTCGTGATGTTGCTCCTCGAGTCATTCAGACGTCACTCCTCATCTTGCATCTTTATTCGTCTTCACCTGTCACACCGCTAACGTATGCCGATGCATCCTCACCGTGTCGCGATCTCTGCCTTCCGCTACTGGCAATTTGCCTGCCGTAAAATTTGCTTTCACCCACCGCCAGCCTCCTTCTCCCTTCCTCTACCCTCTCCACCTCCTTCCTGCACGAGCTTCCTAAACTGTCTTCCTCACCCTCTACTCCCACTGCGAAGAAAGCTACATCCGTCATCTACCTCCAGCCTGCTCGCGGGCTTTCCGGCAGCCCATCGACCACACCAATTTATAGTCACAAAACCCTCGAACATCACAGTTGCTGTCTCCAGACCAAAACCGCTGCTACGCTCTAACTCCGTCGTTGGTTCCCGCCTCTGCCGTCCTGAAACCGGCAGTTCCAGACGATTTTTAGGGGGAGAGGAATCGTTGACTTTTGTTAAATAATAAACATATTTGTTATTATTTTGTATATTATTTGTGTACTGTATATATATATATATATATATATATATATATATATATATATATACTATACAATATCATTGTTTAAATAATTACATAATTTGAACATAAATATTTAAATCAATTTTGCCAAATAAAGGAATGTAAACGAAAACTCTAGGCCTTTGGGAGTGGCCATTGACCCCATGCCTCCCGTCGTGGCCACAAGCGTCATCGATGTCCATATTTTTAAAAAGAAGATGGAGAAATATATATTTTTTTGTAAAAATATATATTTCTTAATAGCGATATTTGAATTCGATGTGTTTACGTTGTCAATGTTTTATTTTCGAAAGAAAAAATAATTATAATAACCAAAAAACTGTAATAATTTTCACAACTCTGTAAATTGAACAATTTTTTAGTCCGAAGCCACCGGGAGTGAAAAGTTATTTAGTCAACTTTTCTTAACTTTAACTTTCTGTATATGTACGAACATACGAAGTAATATACGTAGTACAGAGAAAGTTATGTAATATTCCGGAAAATCGATTTCGACATTTTAACGGAAATACAAGTTTTGAGGTATGACGAAAAAGTGTTTTTTTTTCAAAGAGTTTGTATAACACTAGTGTCTAAACTATTCGCAGTTTTTGTAACGAATATTCCCCGGTTAATCTAGCCTGACTTTAATTATGGATGCCCCTCGATTATGGAGAGAATTCTTTAAATGTTTGGGGACTTCACATGAAGCCCCTGTGACATTTCCAAAATTTTCTCAAAAATGGTTCCAATTTTGTCTTTAAATTTCTTATAAGAATTGCAGCGAAACGCACTTATAAATATGCCATAATTGCGGTTTTCACTGTTAACTCTCAATTTTCGAAAATTGCAAAGTTCGAAAATTTTTTCCCCCTCCTACAATGTAATAATAGATGATAATAGGTCAAATAAAGTCTAGCACTCAAAAGTAAATGGATTTTATTCACTCGTGGATAAACGTGGTTTTATTTCCTCTTTTGTAGCATATATTATTATTTAAGTTATCTCATTGTTTTGGTAGTAAATCGTACGTCTTACACTAGAGAATCACTAGTGAACAACAACGTATTTTATAGTTAACATTTAATTGCACTCTGTTGAATAATAAATTATCATAACACATTGTTGAAATATCAGAATAACAATTAACCTTTTGAGAGCCATGTTCGAGAAACTGTTTGACCAAGCTTGTTTATTAGTGGGTACCATTGCACCGTGGACAATCTCGGAGGAATATTCCCAGAGATCGAAGTCCGCCAACTGTGACTGCCTGAAGCCCTTAGCTACCCCACACAACGGACCGGTGTCAACGGCCTACAACGAGCTCACATTTAGATAAATGATTGTATGCGCCGACGAATAAAAAAGAGAATATCTTTAACTCGAGCCCCGTGCTTGACTGATTCTGATGATTGAACTAACGGCATTACGGGCCGTTCACATTTGGTCGCCAGATCCATCTTGTCAATTGCATGGTCGTAGGTCAACTGCCAAGCCAACCGTGGTGTTCATTGTACCTAATACTGTTTGACACTTCTGCAATCTTGTGGAGAGCATATCCAACGCAATTGCTGTTGGTAGATTTACGCGCGACGCAGATGGAAGCTTGATTATGCGTCGTGTCTGGGATCTCCAAAATGAACAGTGTTGTTTTCTGCCAGAGGTCGCGCATAAATTATTTACGTTTGTGTATTTTATTTATGTGATTTATGTGAAGATAATGAGATGCAACTACCCCATCATGCTATCATTAACGATGCATTTACATGCGTTGTTTAGACCACAAGTATGTGTTGGAATGCCTCAAACAAGAGAAGATATAAACAACTACACAGCAAAACGAAGTGAAAATGGAACAATTTAAAATTCAAATGACTTTGAATCTGCGATAAATACATATGTTATGACGACAAATATATTACAAATTAAGAAAAATATATCATTTAACTCGTTTTTCATTAGACATTACATTCAAGGTACATCATCAAAGACATACTATCTCTGCATCATGGTTCTTTATAGTTCTAGGAACAGTAAGCCGTAACAAACAAAATAATCTGACCTAATGTCTGTATAAATATATTTTAAGGACATTAATAATAATTATATATTTAAAATGTGTGAGTGTTGCACGAGTTGTAAAATGAGTTTCTTGTTAAGAGTCGGTGTAACTTAACTTTTACATCACTTTCCTCATACTTGCACTCGTATATTTTCGTAAAATTATAAATTATTTCTTCCCGTCCTGAACTATCCTCAGATGTATAATTTTTCTTTGTTGTACATATAATATAGTACTTATTTGTATAATTCATGTATCATTTTTGAAATCTTGAAAGACATACATTTATGTCGAACAAGGATAAATAAAAAAGTTAGAGATACTTGCACGAGTTTCGTCGTCAATACTTAACCATTTTATTCATCGCAAACGTAGGTACTTAATATATATTTTATAATGATTTACGGGGACATTTATCTCAATTACTGGATTTGTGTAATATAGCGCTTCAACGTCCGCTACAAAAAGCTTCTGAATTCTCACTAGAATATACGTATGTGAATATGCACTTTTAAATAAAATAAAGCGGATTTACCATACTTAAGATTTTTTATCTGATGTGATTTAATTCCACATTACTCGTAAAACCTAGATTAAATTCATGTTTCTGAAGAACAACACCAGCTAGTTTTGTAAAATATGGGATAATAACATATATTTAAAAAATTCTATTCTCTTTCACGCTGTGAATGTTCATGAATGATAACTTTATGAATGAATATTCACTTGTGTTTCATTCTTTTATTTAAAATTACTTTTTGAAGAACAAAATGTTTCATTTCAAATAAATGTCTCTCTGCTTACTGAAATTAATTGTAATGTGATTATATAAATATATAAATTACTAGCTGACCCGGCGAACTCTGTTCCGCCTTAACAGCCGGTCCCATCTTTTTCTCGCGTCGCACTCACTGTGAGAAACTGTACTATCCTTGTTGCACTCGTGATAATAAAGCAATTGCAGATTTGTGTTTTTCTCTCAAACAAAGAATAATTTCGCCGGCCGAGATCGCTAAGGCAGTAGTGTCGTAGTGATCTCGGACCGAAGGGTCGCGGGTTCGAGTCCCGCCTCGGGCATGGTTGTATTTGTGTTCGTCCTTTCACCCCTTATCATCAATCACCATATCGTTTCATCCACATATTTACCATACCGTTAACAGCAATAGTGGTCGCTAATGACCTTAGATGTTGATGCGACCTTAAATAACAAAAAAAAAAAAAAAAATCAATTTCAAAAAAACGCTCTGATATTAAATAGATAATTAAACAATCTATTACGTAGCAGAGAGTTTTTTTGGAATTGATTTTTGTTTAAGAGAGAAATACAAAGCTGTATTCATAGGGACAGGCTGTTAAAGGCAATAAATAGCAGATTTTGGAATTTATTAAGTTAAATTGTTTATTAGAAAATACAAATAAAAAATTAAGTAGATTAATCATTCATTATTGTTCCTGTATTTTGGTGCATAGGTTGCACTCTTCAGTTAATACCTTGTGATACACGACATTTTTTGTTTTATCAGGCGCAAATGCGAAATCAAGCGAAAATGTGCGAAAACGTGCAAAAACGTGCGTTCTCGCACAGGAACACTGTCGAACGGGATAAACAGCATCCTATGTCCGTCTCCTGACTCTAAGCTTCCTGCTCACCAATTTTCAGCCAAATCAGTACAGCCGTTCTTGAGTTATAAATAGTGTAACTAACACGACTTTCTTTTATATATATACTAGCTGACCCGGCGAACTCTGTTCCGCCTTAACAGCCGGTCCCATCTTTTTCTCGCGTCGCACTTACTGTGAGAAACTGTACTATTCTTGTTGCACTCGTGATAATAAAGCAATTGCAGATTTGTGTTTTTCTCTCAAACAAAGAAGAATTTAAAAAAACGCTCTGATATTAAATAGATAATTAAAAAATCTATTACGTAGCAGAGCGTTTGTTTTGGAATTGATTTTTGTTTAAGAGAGAAATACAAAGCTGTAATCATAGGGATCGGCTGTTAAAGGCAATAAATAAGTAGATTTTGGAATTTATTAAGTTAAATTGTTTATTAGAAAATACAAATAAAAAAATTATGTAAATTAATCATTCATTATTGTTTCTGTATTTTGGTGCATAGGTTGCACTTTTCAGTTAGTACCTTCACGCGAAAACATGCGAAATCACGCGAAAACGTGCGAAAACGTGCGAAAACGTGCGAAAACGTGCGTTCTCACGCAGGAACGCTGTCGAACGGGATAAACAGTATCCTATGCCAGTCTCCTGGCTCTAAGCTTCCTGCTCACCAATTTTCAGCCAAATCGGTGCAGCCGTTCTTGAGTTATAAATAGTGTAACTAACACGACTTTCTTTTATATATATATATAGATAGATAAATGTATCCTGATAAGCCATAAGACGTCTATGTTAATATAAACATTTAATATTACGTTACTAGATTTTGTTTGGACATATAGAGGGAATAGAGTCAATAAGGAATAGTTGCTATGGTAGGGATATAATTAAACAGTAGCCTTGGAATGAACGCATATTGTTCTCGTCACCTTAAAGTAGCGACTAAAATTCAATCCATGAAAAAGCCACTATCACATGGACATTCTTACTACGTACTAAAAAGCGATAAAGGGTATTTTCATTTCTTTTTGTGTTGGCATTTGTTATTTTCAATATTACCAGACTTATCCGATATACAGGGTGAATCACGTAACTTTAGCACCTCCTGTAACTTTTGAAGTGCATGAGAAAATAGGGCTAACTGATACGTGTATTTATTTCGATTTTAGCACTTGTATTTTACGAGATATTTGAGGTAACTGTTTTTTCAAATGGAACTATACATATTTTTTCGGTCTATCATTAAGAGCGTAAAAAGATGTATCCAATGATATACAATTTGATTTATTACCGTTAAGATGCAAGCAAGCAAATACTATAAATAAATGACATAATGCTCAAATAAGTAAAATAACTCGTTTTAAACCTCATTTTGGTTGATTGTCATGAAAATTGCAATTTTAGAATGTTCCCGTGAATTTATAATTGCCATCAGTCACGTACATTTCACTGTTACGTATCACATTTTGTAGAGACATATTCTTGAGTAGTAATTACCAGTAGTAGTAATAAGATGTATAAGACACATCGGGTAACATCCTGGAACTGTTATTTTTTGGTGTTATGACTTATTCCAAATAACTTTTAGCAATAGAGGTAAATGACCTAAAAGTACCGTTTCATCAGCGTAATTTGCTGTTATTCACACTGTTATATAACTCTCAAATATACCATAAACATTTTCATATATTTCTCGACATTTTACTTGAAGCTGAAACCACTGTCCGTAGTTTTGTTAGATTTTGCGAGAATTTACGCAGGACTTTCACAATATTCTATCATTATGTACAAAAAACTCAGTCCAGCAACGATTATGCAATAGTAATTAGATACACACTCTGTTTTGTTTATCTGACGTCATTTTGACAAATGACTATTACAATGCATCTTTTCACTTTAGACGCAAGAAAAACTACAAAATGTTTTAAATTATCGTTTAATTGAGCAACGAACTAGTAAACCATACATTTTTCTATGCCCCATGGGAGTTATTAGATGTTTTTGCCCCTCAGGCGACTTCCAACCACTAGGGCCAGAGGCCCTCGGATTTGGAAGTCGCCCTCGGGACAAAAACATCTACTTAACGACCTTGTTACATAAATAACTATTGTGCCTGTGATCCCCTCTACTGATATATGTAGGAATACTTACCGCCGTTTAATTTCTTTTCAAGCTAGATGAAATGGAAATAATGCGGATAGTGTTTTGTTATTGATTTATGCTTGCAATAGAAAATGACGACTTTAGGAGATTCCGCCAACATTTCAACCGTGCATCTACGTTGTGATCATTCACCATTATTTCGAGTGTCTTGCATTATTATTTCCACAACTTTACATTTATTTGTTTTATTTTAGTTTTTAACGACTTGTAGTGCTTTTAGTGAAATTCCTTATTTTTCCATTAGTTCTTTCCTCAGCGACTATTTAGTCTGTTGATCAGTTATTTAAATTTTGTTATTTTAGTTTAAGGTTCAATCAATTCATTTTTTTTTATTTTATACAATTAATTTATTACTTGCTCTGATTCATTATATTGAGTTACTTTAAAGTTAAAAATGGCTCAACCCAGGACATATAGACTTGTTTCGGAGTGAAAATCACAAGAATTCCATATTAGCTTCAATAGAAATAAACATTGCTGGTTATGGAAAGAATCAATGGTTGAAAGGACTCGTGTCATCATCTGTGTTACATCATGGGTGGGAAAATTATTGAAGATAAATGAATTCCACTTGTGTTACCTGTTCTATATATTTGAATTGTTTATAAGAGAACTTTCTATAATTAGAGATTCATTGTTGCTAATGATAATTAACAAAATAATAATAAACCTAATTATATTTTATAAAGTTATTGTGTGTTTATAGGTGGGAGTAACCTCAGTTGCATGTCATGATCAGTTGCAGTATCTTAAGCAGATGACAAAAATAAAAAAATAAACACATCTCAGTTCATCCGTAAAGAATGTTCTCTGTCATTGGAATTAACACATTTGCTGAGAATGCTATTGCAATCCAAATCTGCAAGAGTTTGAGATTAGGCTAACCATAAAAATGTCTGTATTTTATTTATTGTTCATATTATTTGATACTTATGAAACTATTATCTATAATTTATAATAGAATCATTATATTCTTCGTCTGTGTCAAATGCTTGAAGGATTACTCATTGAAAATTCCCTAATAATAATTCTACAAAATATCAGATATTATTAGGTGAATCTAAATTATAATTAATTAGTGTCAGAAATTATTGCTATTCCCCAGATAGGACGTTTAAATAATATCAGCGAAGTGGGCGATAGGACATAACGGCAGAAGAGAGAAGACATCAAGGGACTCAATCTTTTCTGCGACAGGATTCACCCGAGATTGCTTGAAGTACTCACGAAGATGTCGTATGAAAGACAATTTAATTGAATTTGAACAAAGACCAAACATTATCCAAGTTAATATTCACTTAAACAAGCTTTTTTTTAGCAAGTAACAAGTTTGTAGCAAGCAAGTAATTTTGACCTGTTATAGTGCAAATGATTGAATAAATATATTATATTTATTGAGGAAAAGGCTAATTAATTAATTGCAATTTGCAATCAACCAAGAACTCTTTCGGTTAAATAAATTTCTAGAAATCGCAGATCCGTATGGACGGACATTGTACGTCAAACGTCCGTCCACATCGTATGTATTAACCATTCGGATGTTGACCTACGGGTCGAAATAGTTATTAATAATAAATATTATTAATGTTAGCCGGCAATACGATAATACTGGTATAAAGGAAAATTGTCATGTTATTAATGTGAGTAAAGCAGAGCAATAGGAAAAATAATGTATTTTATTTCATCAAAATCAAAATATAAAGATTATGATTTATAATATTCATGTTGTGCATGCTAGCCGATTGAATCAAATAATTAATGATTGAAGAGATATTAAAGATAATGACAAATGGTTTGCCATACGGAGCAGATTTAAATCAAATAATCTTAGAAGATATTAAGGATCGTTTTAATACGTATATTTACATATAAATTAAATTATATTTCAACGATTTCTGTATTTCATATTGCTGTTTTGTCACAGAAAAGAGGAGATTGAAAGCCTCTTAAGTTTATAAATAAAGGGCATCACAAATAAAACCGAATATTGAAAGATCCTGCACCGTTGCAACAACTAACCTGCGGAAGGGTAAACGTATATTCTAATTACATATTCAACAATATCAGAGAGGAATAGTTGTATTAATTTATATGTAATTATGTTTTGGAAATATAAAAGAGTAGAAATTCAAAGTGATCGAATGAATGACAATCGCTGACATTTAGGTAACCTACCCGGCGCGTGCTTTTGACAACCGTATCTAGTTTCAAAGCAGCCCCAAAGCGTGCTGACACTAAAAGCCGTTCGCCTCCATTAAAAGAGACCCCCCGCTAATTTTTCCGTGTATGTAAATATTATGCTACTGCTCTCCCCCGAAATGCGGCAGTTGCTGCATGTTGTGAGGAAACGCGCCTGTATATCTTGTTTAGTTATTTATAAGGCCGTTTATGGGCACGTTTATCTCCGAGGTGGTTTACGATTATAACCCCTACAGTGGCGGAGAAGACACATCAACAACTTTTCCCCCATTTCTGGACCATCAGCAACACGGTTATCTAAAGGGGTGACTTGCATTTTAAACGCGAAGTGATGTCCAGACGCGCGGTAACCGCGAGCAGCATGGCCGCTCGCGCTGGTGACGCTCCCCGTGAGATTCTGGGCGGAGGTGACGGTGGAGTAATGTTAAGTCTGCGAGGCTGATGAAACTAAACTAGGGCTTCGAATGTCTCTTGTGACAAACTAAAAGATTAGTTTTTTATTGTTGAAGACAGCGAAAATATTGTGAGGTAGTGTATTGATGAATGAATGATTCGAAATAATCTTCCACAAAAAATGTAATAAGGTATATATTTTTCTATTTTCAACCCATATTCAGTGGCCAAGTAACGTGATCGTGATGAGTTAGACACTGATTCACTGGTAAAAAGCCGCTGTTTTGTTAATATCAGTTGTTTGTTGGAGATAATTTCGTATATTTCATTCACCACTTATTCGTCACTTAAAGTTAAGTATTATTGCCCCTAGGCCTGTGAATTTGTGTGTTTATCTGCAAATTTCCAAAGCACTGATGATGCTTTTACGAAATTATTAATCTGTTGGAAATAATAGATAATTAATAGAAAACTATTTCTTGATATCAGTAATATGTACTAATTAATTTACTATCAATATTATGCATTTCAATGTTAAAACAAGGTAGTAAAGGTCTCAGTGATTTTGAAAAAATGGCTGACTCCGATAAAACCGCGAAAAACAAAATGCGATAAAACTGTGCGCATAAATTCGTCACAGGCAAAATTGGAAATGCTTGAACCTTATTGGTTCCTACTTCACGAGTAGAACAGCCATAGGTAAACATTTAAAATGAAACTGCACATAAAACAGAATGTGTCATTTACAATGTAGCATTGGGCTTGTATAATCTGTATAACTGCAGAATTCAAAGAGCCAGGGCATAATCTGAATGCAAAGACCATCATTCTTTTTACGAGTATCTTTACTGTAAGTCAAAAAAAGTTACTTTTTCGACATAAACATACAGTAAAGTAATTCTTTAATAAATTTGACACACTTTTACGATATTCTTTTCAAACGAGACCTACAAATTACTTTGCCATTTTCCAGTTCGCGAATTGCTACCTATCTGCTGCGAGCGGAGACGTTCAAAGCGGCAGCCGTTAAAGGAACACAATACTCGCCTTGCGGACCGCCAGAGAGAATTCTAACTGCATCTCTAGTTGCCACTCCGGTTTACGCTGCTATAAAGCGCCGGACGCCGAAGGGGCTTCATAGGCGTTCGTTATTCAATCAGAGGCACAGCATTTTTTATTTCCTTGCCATCTACATCTGCTCTGCGTTTCGCTTTGAAATGTTGTAATGTTTGACATTTAATAAGGTAATACGTTGAGGATTTCGTCGGGAACACAAGCCGCAGTTACTTGATTACTTGCTTCTAAAGTTGGATTTTGAACTAAACGAAATTGGCAGAATAAATTTGAATGAATGTTTTTTGTCGTTTTTAAAGCCCAATTAAATATGTCGATATAAATATACACGTTTTGGACCCCCTTCTAGAACTAGATTATTAAACATATTTTTTCTTCAAAGAAAATTTGTTATTTAATTAATGTCTTGCACATTTTTGAAAATATTAGTTTTCGCACTTATAAGTAAAATATGGGCCATTTTTAAATTAAGATTTTGTCATAAACAGCTTTAATGCATTTTCCCACGTCGATAATACTTACACTACTGGCCGTTTTACACCTAACTTCTACCATCTCCTTTACAAACAAGACACACAAATTACTTTTCTATTTTCCATTTCGCGAATTGCCACCTATCTGACGCATTTCTTCCGCATTCCTTTACCTCCACTTCATAACAACACTGCGCTACACTACACTACACTACACTATGCTACATTACACTACACTACACTGCACTGCACTGCACTGCACTACATAAATAGTAATAAAATAACAATAATAATAATAATAATAATAATACAACTGCTATTAATAATAACAATTAAACAATTTACTTAGTAGGAAATACTACAAATTTAACAGTAGAAACTTAACGCTGAAACACTGACCTAAAATATAATTAGCTAGAAAACTAATTTATTTTTAAACTTGCTTAATCATTGAGGAAAGGGTTCTAAGATTGTCGCAGGCAAACTGTTCCAGTCTCTAATAGTTCGGTTTGTAAATGAAAATTTCCCAACGTCCGTTTCCTGTATTGTCTTTATTTTATTCACGTGATCTGCTCTACCGAAGTATGTAAGTTTTTCTAGATAACGGTGGATTTCATTCCAAGCAGGATAGCCTGTGTATGCTTCGTACATAACACAGAGTCGCAACTTAATCCGCCTCTTTTCGAGTGACTCCCATACACCTCTATTTTTTGAAGCACTAAAAGTAAATTTCGATGCTCTGCGCTTTTCTAAGATTACCTAGGGGACCGAAAAGTGAGGAAATTTGAAAAAAAATATACGTGAATTTTGATAAAACACTATTTAATAAGAATAAATATTACATTAAAATAAAGTAAACCATTGTGCGGACTGTAAATATTATGCTCTATAACATTTCCTGTTTATTTTGAGAAAATTGTTCATTACAGAGTGTGATACTGAAGATTTTGATGCTGAGATAACATTGGTTGCTATGGAAACGAATGGTGTAAAGAAAATTAAAATACTCAGATTCAATGATGCAAAGCACAGTACAGGCCGCGTTTCCATAAAAAGGTCAGTTTCCGTTATAACTAAATTCATTTAAGTATGCTACATAACCGTAACTCATTTACAAACAGTTCTACCTAGAGAGTCAGAGCCTTGTGGGAAAAGGAAAAAATTGAGACCAAATTTGTGGATACAAAGGATGAGCGATTCGAAATCCACGCATTGCACGAATGTTTTTCATTCTTTTGACACGGGGGTATTCTGAGTCTCTCCGTTTTATACCTAGAATCTAATCCTTCCACAATCTCCTGGCCTCAGGCAACTGTGTTCTCACCGTGTGTGCAATTATTGAGACCTGGATCCCTACAACCAGAACAACAGTACAGTGGCGGCTGGTGCCGCATGAACCAGTTTGTTGCAGACATACGTGATTCCTAGGCAGTGCTAGATTACCCAACAGGCTGAGTAGGCTGCAGTCTGGGGCGAGCAATTTTTGGGGGCTGACGAACTTCAGCGGATGCAAAATTTCATAAGGAGAACTTTTGAATGTTTTTATAGAAATATTTCTTTTCACATTTATAACAAAAGAAAGTGTTAATGAATCAAATATATATCCCTTGATGTATATGGATAAAATGAATACAAGAATATTATATAACCAATATCGCAGTGGGAATTATTTATACGTGCACGTATATTCAATTATTTATACGTACATAATATTTGCGTCGGTTACAAATATCGTACAATATTTTTTTATTCAAAGTATAAATAGCTTAAATGTTTAGAAAAACAAATTAAAAGGACCCTAAAACATTTGACAGGCTAGGGCGCACATGAGTCAAAGTCAAGTCCTGTTCCTAGGGCTAGGACTATTCATATATTAACTACCTAATAAAAGACGTTTGATTACTTGTAATATTTGAATATTTTTAATAAATAACGTGATTCTTTGAATTAAATACGTTTATTCAGTAGTTATAGAACGCTTGCATGTGAACACAAGACACTCATAACATATTTTTTTAAACAATACATACCAAACATGGATACCACACTAATAATGAAAAACATAGGCAAAGGGTTTACAACAAAACAAGTTATTAAATAGAAAAGAGAATGAAACAAAGTACATCAACTCCCTCCCGTCTTTAATAATTTTAATTACGTGAGTCCCATGTTAATGCATAATTTTTTTCAACCGAATGCCAAACAATGGCTTAGTCAGCAAGTCTGCGAGTTGGTTTTCTGTATCCACTCTTGAAATATTAATTTCTGCAGATGTTACTACTTCTCGAACAAAAACATGTCTTATACGGGTGTGTTTCGTTCTACGATGAAATTCAGGATTTTACGCTAGACGAGTTACAGCTTCGTTGTCAACCAACAAATGTGCTTTTGTTGGTTCATTTAAAATTTCATTTAAGAGTCTCTTTAACCAAACAATCTCACGAGCTGCTTCACCAGCTGCTACAATCTCGGCTTCAGTAGTTGAGATGGCTACACAAAGTTGTCTGCGACTAAACCAACCAATGGGTGCGCTGGCATAGAGACAGAGTACTCCTGATGCCGAGCGTCTTGTCTCAAGGTCACATCCATGATCTGCATCACTGTAGCACTTTAGTACGTTGTTATTCGTACATACCGCTTCTGTATATTATTCTATAGTCGACAGTACCCTTCAGATATCGAAAAAATCGCTTAATTTTAACTACATCACGTTCTGTGGGCTTTTCTAAACTTCGTGATACCACTCCTACAGCATAGGCAATATTAGGTCTAGTTCCACACATCAGATACATTTAAGCACCAACAGCTTGCCTATACGGAAATTTAGTAGCAAGAGGACTCTCCTCTGTACTATTATCTTTTATTATAGGAGTCGCAATAGATCGACAGATATCCATACTGAACCGTCCCAAAATCTTTTTCGTGTAATTAGCTTGACTTACATGTATAGATCCATCATTTTATCTTAATTTCAAACCCTAAATAAAACGATGCGGGCTTCGAAGAGATTTTAAACTCCTTTTCAAGTTAACTAATGACATCCTAAAGTTCTTGACCACTATTGGCAGCAATCTATCAATCATCAACATAAAGAACAAAGAAAATCTTACAAGTGCCTTTCTGTTTCACGAAGAGACATGGATCTGCTTCACTTCTCTGGAATCCCAAACTGATAATATAATTACCAAATGCTTCATTCCAACAACGGGGTGTCTGTTTTAAACCGTACAAACTTTTCTTCAATCGGCAAACTCTTTCAGAACCATCATTATATTCGCCAGGTTGCTCCATATATATTTACGTTTCATCTTCTTTCAGACAGCAACACTAAGCAATATTCTGATTGTAGAGGTTCTTGCCACTGAGATAAATGTTTGATCGTAATCAATGCCTTTCTCTTTTCTCTTGTAGGAAACCTTTAATTACTAATCTAGCTTCAAGTTTATCGACTTATCCACCAGCGTTAGTCTTAACCTTGTAGACCCATTTGGATGGAATAGCTCTTTTTCCCGGGGGTAATTCTTCCAGAACCCCAAGTTTGATTTTCTCGATGAGCTTCCATTTCTTGATTCATTGCTTCTTTCCAATCTTCCAATTGATCAGAATGTCTGGTTTCATAGAAAGTACCTGGTTTCCTAAATGTTGTTGGGACCATCTTGAAATCTTTGAGGACATCTTAGTATGGAACGATCACGCAGTTGAGGTCCTGGAATTTCTTGATTCGTGTCTCCAGAATCTCTTTCTTGCTCCACAACTTCTTCATAATCTTCTAGCACATCATCATTACAAAAATAAAACTTCTCTTCTTTACTTTCAATTGTTGCATCTTGCTTTTCAGGATCATCAATATCCATAGGAATTGCCACAGTTTTTCTTTTCAGAAGTGTTTTTTGATATCACGCGATCTAATTAATTTGTTTTCATGTTTATTCTAGATCCTATAATCTTCATTATAGACTAACCAATTAAAAGTCCCTTAACTGCTTTCCGATTCATCTTCTTTCTTCTTTGCTTCGGAATGTAAGCGTAACAAGTAGAACCTATTATGCGAAGGTGCTTTATACCAGGTTTCTTCTTGTACGAAAATTCATAAGGAGGCTTCTCAAGATCACTAGAAACTCCTGTGCGATTCAAGATATATGATGGTGTATTAATCATATCAGCCCAAAGCGATTGAGGAATTTGACCATGGGCATACGTCATTGCTCTAGCTATTTCAACAACTGTGCGATTTTCCCTTTCACTGCAACCATTTTGTTCGGAGTGTAAGGCATTGTGAAACGTTGAATTATACATTCCTTTTCAAGAATTTCTTTAATGGCCTTAGTATCAAATTCTCCTCCATTGTCACTCAAAATTTTCTTAATTGCGTGTCCAGCAGCTTTCGTTTCCGCTATAAACCGAGTCAATTTATTTGGCACTTCGGACGTCTCTTGAATGAAGTAAATTGATCGAAATTTGGTATAAACGTCTTTAAACAAACAAAATAACGATACCCTGAAACTGATTCTTGAAAACGACCTCACACATCTGTGTAAATTAGCTCTCCCGGTGTTGATGCTCTCTACTTCCAAAAGGTGGACGATGAGCTTTATCAAAAATACAAGATTCACACAGCTCAGAATCCAATTCCACATTCATGTCTAAGTTTCTAGAAATCATGGTCTTTACGTGTGTCTTATTTTGGTGACCAAATATTTCATGATATAATTGTAGCACATTTTTTGACTGGCTAGATTTACCTCAGTAGACAAGTGAGGTCTGAGTCCCTTTACAACTAACTTGACTCAACCTCCCAAACGTTCACGTAGACCAACCAACATAACTTCACCAATTTTAAAATTACATTCCTGTGATGTTGATATAAATGAACTCTCAGGATTTTTATCTTGTGCAGCAAGAACAGAAAATAAATTCTTCTGAATCTTCGGAACATACCACACGTCTCCCACAGCGTAAGCTTTTTCCACTTTCCATTAACCGCTGCTTCAATGTCAACTGCACCTTTTATCAGAGCCTTAACAATATCACCATTGGCAGTAGTTACTGTATGTGTAGTAGAAAAAGGCTGAAACGACTTGAAAAGTGTGTCATCATTTGTAATATGACTTGTTGCTCCATTGTCAACATACCAACCATCATTATCACATTCGCCATTTTCTACTTTTAGAAACTATATGGTTAGGATTTTTGCCATAATGGCATATTATTTTCTTTTTGTAATTGGAATATGGCTTTTTGAAATTGACTGCAAGCACTTCTTGAGATATATATTCATCTCCTTTGCTGGATAAAGCTTTTTCATAGGCACATATGTGGTTTAGTAGATTATCCACTGTCCTGTCATTTTTTGACATGTGCATCCAACTAGATTTAAATGGGAAATATTCCTGTGGCAATGTTCCAAAATTTTGCAGATCAAAAATATAACAGGTAATTCTGAATTATTCTGAGTATCTTTAGCCATTTCTTCCTTCAATAGAGACCATAAGTTCGTGAGTTTAGATATATGTGTTGCTATATCATCAGAAGTATTTTTCTTTAAACCAAAGAATTGCAAACACAAATCATAAACCTTGTTTTCTGAAATACCCTCAAACAGTTTTTGAAGCTCTAACCAAATATCTCATGCAGTGGTTAGACGCATTATTTTCTATAGCGTACCTTCTGACATATTTGTTGTCAATACAATCATTGCATTACTGTCTGCTTTGAGAAATTTAGCGTTTGCCGATTTGTAAGTGGCGTTAAGAACAGCATCTGCTTCACTTTCGGGCTGTTTAGGTTTCACTAACTAACTACGACCACATCAAGTGCTCCAGGTATACCTCGTAAACAAACAGTAGCTTTATATTTCCAGGTACTCCAGTTTGACTTTCCTTCCTTCCAAATAGCCAATGTTTATCAATCTTGAATCCATTAAAAAAACAACTTATACAAACCAATATCAAACCGTCGACTTCACTTATTAACTACTATCGTTGATATTTAATTCAAAGTCACGTTACATCAGGTCAAAAATGCACCTGGGTACATAACCACTTTAATATTTTTAATAACTAACGTGATTCTTTGAATTAAATACGTTTATTCAGTAGTTATAGAACGCTTGCATGTGAACACAAGATACTCATAACATATTTTATAAACAATACATACCAAACATGGAACCCAACACTAATAATGAGAAACATAGGCAAAGAGTTTACAACAAAACAAGTTGTTAAATAGAAAAGAGAATGAAATGAAATACATGAACAGTAATCAATGTAATTCACTGCTCACGCAAAGCGGCTCAAACAGAACTTCTCCAAGAGGCATACCAGCAAACACAACTGTGCCATCTACTTAATTCCATATACCTCGGTGGCTGAAATCCATCTCGGGCTTGAGAGGTGCTGCTCCACATGTCGTGTTGGGAATCATTTGCAACGAGAGAGATAGAGAGGGATAGAGACAGAGAAAGAAGAGAGAGAGACAGAGAGAGAAACAGAGAGAGAGAGAAGCAGAGAGAGAGAAACAGAGAGAGAGAAACAGAGAGAGAGAAACAGAGAGAGAGAGACAGACAGACAGACAGACAGACAGAGAGAGCTATGAACAATGAAGCTAGCCTACATTCAAGAGAATAGTAAACTAGTACGCGAGGGTTTGTGCCATTCTGTAACACCACTAGTTTCACTATCGCAAACTACTTACATAGTAGAGACAAAGTATTGTAATGCTGCCGCAAAATACGCCAGTTTTTCGCCAGGGAACTCGTTTTGTGGGCCCATGTTACCGAAAAAAATGGATAATTCTTCATTCAAATGTAGTAAATAACATCTTCTTCCACCAACATTTTTGTAGTCATAATCCATGTTTTGTGGGTCCCTTATATCAAAATATCGACATGACAAAACACCTGTCTGTTTGTCCGTCCACGAACAATGAGGTAACCGGGTTTCATTTTCGATGAACTCACTCAGTTTGCGAAAATTACGAAGGTGCAAGTTGATGATAGATGTGATTAACCTTTATAAAATATGTTTTAATATGTTTTTCTTTCAATGTGTTCTTCGTATTAGCAAAGTACGCTACAAACGCGCAGGTTTTATTTTAGATGAACACTCTGAATTTTTAAAAATTTTAAAAGTCTGAAATGATACGAGGAAGTGTGTGATGTAGCACCACGAGTTACTTTTGAAATTGATACACGAAAAATAAACTTTTTTGTCACAATTTTTGTGACTCTGAAGTTCTGTGCAATTTCGCTACTGCTAATTCGGGTGGAAAGCTAAAGGAAATTGTTTCAGGAGCTTTAGAACCTTGCCTAAGTAATAGGAGATGTAGGTTGGAATTCAACTAATAATGATCGGGTCTTCTGATTTGAGATGCATCAAAGGCAGTGGGATATCATTACTCACGAATCTATTCCTTGCATCTTTACATTCTTTCATTAATTGAAATCATTATAACATCAACATATCTATGTGAGCCCGGGCCCCACAAAACCTTTAAAGCAAAGAAGGCCATCACCTAATCAATCAATTAACTAATTACAACTAGAATTTGATATGCAACACTGCTTTAATTTCAGAAAGAATTCTAACCACGTTTTGGCATCCTTCCAATTGGTAACTACCAGAATTTTGGAGATATATGTAAATTGGAGATAATCTGCGAGGGAAAATTAATACTGAATATATTATTTGCATATTATGATCTATTATGATATGATGATATTGTACATCATAATAGATATTATATTTCATTATATTATTTACACGATATGTAATTTTCGTGTCAAGATATAGACCAAGTGTACATGTGTGGGGATAAAACCAAATAGTTGCGCAAGTCAAATATATCCTATTAAACAAAGAGGATGTTAAATCAAAACAATCAGGATCTATTTAAGTTACCACTTCTAATAGATCAACATAATTATGACATTTCAATAAACGATAGAAACTGATTTATGATTGTACGTCCGTATATAGTTAAGAGACTGTAATAATGTGTGCAAATAACATGTAATATTCCAATGAGTGGATTATTTCCTGGAAACAATTAAATACACGTTTTATACGAGGTGCTTAATTCTGTTGAATCTGAAACCGAATATGTGCTTCTAGATAAACTATACAACTCTGAAACATCAAAGTCGGTTATGAATTATTCTGATATCCGATAACCATATATTGCACTGAATAACTAAATGAACGCTAACTTTTCTGATAAAAAATACGTAGCCCCTATGGAACAAAACTCAACTTTGTAGGAAAGATGATTACATTTACAAGGGAAATATTGATATATTATGAAGCGTAAAATAAAAAAAAAGTACTTTTTAAGAAAATGTGGAACAATCAAAAGGAATGTGTCAGCCAGCAGAGAAACAGTAAAAAATATCAAAGAAGCTAATGAAATAAAGGGGGATAAAAGAGAAGTGGTGAGGATAATACATGTATTCAGAAAATCAGGAATTAATCTATTAAATATTGAAAATGAAACTGGAAACGAAGAGTCGGGTAAAGCATGTTCTACTGTAGAAAATTAACAATAAAAGAGCAACAAGGGAGACTGCTGGCCCTACAACAAAACATACTTTCTCGAATTAAGAGTAAGGGTTACTTAATATAAAACTGGTTGTACCCGCGAAAGGGTTTCCAATCCACAAAAATATTAGCCCGAGCTGAGATTCGAACGTAGGCGCACACGCACTCCGAACAATCTACTTATCTACTACGCATGTAAGCGAAGCATTATTATGAAAATTGAACTTCCGTAATTTTCGAAATTTCATAGATTAACGGGAACCTGATCAATGTGCAACAAAAATTAAAGATAGAATTTGGAAAAATCTTATGTTCTTATTTTTTACTAAAAAGTTGTACATAACTTTTGAAGAATTTAATGAAGAAAAAAAATCTGATCAATAATGTATTCATAAAAGGGAGTTTAATAAATTTGAACACTTTTGAAAAGAGATTTTAAGGAAAACTCAAAATATTCCATTTTCGTAAGATCACTTTTCTCTAATTCAGTAAACAAATAAAGGAAAAATTTGGAGTTCTTTGAGAAAATTTCGAAGAAGGGAAGATATTGAATAATTTCGTAAAAGGGAACTTACGTTACGTTCACCCAAAAATCTGGTAATATCGTGCGTGCGGTTAAGACGCTAGTGATGTACTGTGACGATCCATTAGGATTCATCAAAAGATTCATTTCACTTTGTTTGAATAGACGTGGAAGCGACATGTTTGAAATAAACTATTGAATTTAAAAAATTGTAATTATTTATATTGAATCGGAGCTGAGGAACTATGTTGTACAACAGATAAATCGGAATAAATAAATAAAAAAGAATGTTTTACGGTTATGAACATTCATATTAATATTAAGTTTTGGAAGAAACTAAAAAGGGTAAGGTTTTTTGGAAAACAATCGAACACAACAAGGCGAAGTTTCTGATGTAACAGTGGTGGGATTGAGAATTAATAAAACGTTGAAGTAACAAGAAAAACATCTAAATTAATTACGGAAAGGAGTGGGATCGAGCACTTTGAAAGGTAAACCAGAAAACGAAATGTTTCTAAAGTAACTGACGAATGAAGGAGATGGCAATTGTTTTGGAATTGATGGTAAGGGATAGCAACAAGACAACAGAAGGACGTTAGAGTTGGTGTGGGCCGCATCATCGATGGAGGTGGGAGCCCATATTTCATATGCAATCGAAAAATATGTTCTTTTTTATGACGTGATGCGTAAAAAGTGTTATGTGGTTATGTGAACACCTGAGAATGGATGTAGAAACGAATTTTAATTTAAAGATGGTAAATACTGGAGGTCGACGGAACAGGAGCGGCTTACTCTGTGGAAGCTCTCGGCGCCACTGCACCAGAGAAGTGAACACTTCTATTAGTGGACGAAAGCATATGAGAAGGCCGGGAATGTTTCATAGCAGTAAAATATGATATTGAGCTTCAAAAGTAAGTGTCTATAAAGAAAGGAGTGCGCGCATCTGTGCAAGATTTTCTTTACATTTATGTGTGAATGAGTTGAAGTACTGTTTTTATTTCAAAGGAAAGGGTAGAAATATTTGGTAGTATTAGTTATTTATTTTATTTGATAGCGATTTTAGACGGATGCAGTAAAACGTAACATTTTTTTTTGAAAAATAAAACGCAATTGCATAGGTGATTGCGGTGGCAATGTTAAATTTTGAGAGCTTGGTGTTTTTATTTCACTTACGAGCAAGAGATGAGAATAGCTGCGTTACCAATTCCCCAAAATGATATAACATCCAATTTCCCATATGGGGGCGGCTTAGCAAACTTATATCCAAAATAAATTTTACTGAAAAACGGTGGATTCTTTGGAAGGCGTAGTAAATATTTACGTATATTTTTTGGTATTAATATTATGAATTTTTTCAGTTGTAGGATATTGTTTATTGTTTATAATCAAGAAAACGAAAACCGTTTTAGTTGAGGCTGAGGCCACAAGGTTTCAGCTGAGGCTACACACATGTGTGTGGCGAAACATTACCAGTAAATATTATAATTTATTTCGAGAAAAGAAATCCGATTCAGTACGTAGACGTACAGAAGGATGCACGGACGGATGTTTTGAAATGAATCAGCTCAAATTCTTGCAGCATTGCGTAAGTTTCCATGTTCTACGTTGTAGTATCGGAGAAAGTAAAAGTATCACATATAGGATAAAAAATATTGTAGTCAACCAAAGGAAGTTGATTACAAGAACGTTAGAAAGAAAAGTAAAGTGATGCATTAACTTTGTAATGCAGTAAAGGGAACAAAAAATGGAAAAAATAGGAAAAATATTAAAAACGGTGCGTATAACGATAGAGAAGAGGAGACAGGAAGAGAAAAATAGTTTTGATTGATTGACGATTCCGGACGCGTCAACTACCAAGGTCATTAATTCCGTTAGTGTAGTACATGTTTTATCGCGGGAGATGGCGGTGACCTTTCCCCGCTTGATGGTGTGATCCGGTGCCGACCTACAGTCGGCTAACGGGTTTTCTTCAACCAGGTACCTCCCACCAGTGGGGAACCGGTCTCCGGGTATATGTGTTAGTGTATTGCATGTAAGTGTGTGTGAGTAATTGTGAGTATAGGATAAAGAAGAGAAAGAAAAGATCGCGTGTGGTCCGTGGCTCGTTTTTTAGAGTACTGCTCCGGCATTCGCCTGGTATTGGTCGGAGAAACGACAGAAAATACCGATTAGAGCAGTCGACCGCTAGAATTCTCCTCCAGATAGCGACTGAATGCGACCTAGCACTCTAGCTAGAGTCAAAATCTTGCAACCGTCAGGGCTCCTACTTAGGATTTCCTGGTCAGAGGCACTACGACATCAGTTGATGTCTTGAGCCACGTCTCCCCTTGAAAAATCGAAGGCAACGTAGGTGAAAACGAGAACAAACGAAAACTTGGCAAAGAAAAACGAAGCGCTAGTGCAGATGATCCATGGCTGGGAGAGGGGGGGCGAGGTGCGGCGCAGTGGGCACCTATCGACCGGGCGAAGATCGAGCCCCGTAGCGGACAAAGCGGGGGCGTGGCCGCAACGGCCGGGCAGCGGCGGCGGCGGCAGCAGCGAAGCCTGCGACGAGGAAGAGCCGCGCGCGCCGCAGGGAGGATTTTTCGCGCGCGGGGTGGGGCGGGGCGTGGCGAGACGGGGAGGGACCGGGATCAGGGCGGCTGCTGGCGACTCGCCCGCGGCGTGTGGCCGACGGCAGGTACAAGCGGGGCGGAGCCCGCGTCGGTGTCATCGCCAGCCGCCGTCGGGACGGAGGGCGTCGCCAGAGCGGTGTCGCCGTCCAGTGCACGACCGCCGCCCACGCCTCTCGCACCCGAGGTCACGATCCGCGCCCCCGAGCCCTTCACGCCCAAAAGCTCGACGCTGTCCCTGCCGCAAGGCGGCACACAAGTCAGGCCCCCTCTAAAATATGTGAGGTGAAAATCTGATGAAAAATAATTTTTATCGTCTGTAAATGGAGTTGTGTTTATGAATCGAGATGTGGGTATGTCGGCGACAAAAATGTTAGAGTTGGGGAAAGAGGGGATCCTTGGGAAACGCCTGCTGGCACGAGTATTCCAAAAGTGTGTCTATATCTTTACTGAGAATGTTTTAAGAGGGGATAACATTACTGCAACTACGATGTATTATTACACTTTGATTTTTGTCATTAATGATATATTTTTCTTTGCGGAAGACGAATGCTCTGCACACAAATTATGACGAAATTTTCTCTATTTTATCTCAATTCGAAGTGCGACAATTTCGAAAGAGCGAAATGGCACCAAATGCGAATACATAAAAGAGTTTAATATGGCATAGCGCATGCCGCCATTCACATCTGCTCACTGCTGTTATTTAAGAGTACTCTCTCCCATATAGGTCCGCCATGTGACACAATGTAAGATCACATTAAAACTCTTAAAAGAACAGACAGCAAGTGATCTTATGAAATAGAGATATTCATTTATATATTTTTTCAAGACCAATCGCCTGCCAAATATCATAAATATGGAATATTTTTTACAAAAATCAAAAATAAATGTGTAAACTTTCAGTAGTCTTAATAAAATATTAATTATATCAAGGATGTATGTTAAAAGTCCTAATGTTTGAAAGGTGATGTGGAAATATGGGACCTCTCCATACTGTCGTATCACTCTACTTTTTACCTTTATATAAAACGTCTCTTCCTGTAACCAAGTAATTAAATATTCCTAAACATCCCTAAATAAAGGAACTCGTTCTACCAGATTTACAGTGAACCAAAGGTGTCAAGGAGTGTTTTTTCACAGAATCTGGAAAATTGCCCTTTGAATCTTATGGTCCAGTGAGAGCAGATGAGAAACGTGGATAATTATTGATAAGGGTAGGGCTTGATTTTTGGCGGAACGCGTCGGAACGGCGTTCTAGTACATCGGGAATAATAATTAAATTTTATTATATATAAATAACTATTTCTATTAAATTAACAATTAATTTGAGACGCGTTCCGGGATCTAAAATTTTACAAATCAAGCACTAGATAAGAGAAACAGATGTCCGAAGCAAGGGTAGTTGGGCGTGAAAGCAGTAGCAGCGAAGTCTACGCTGATGAGTCACATCGGGTGGAAACTTCCGCGGACTGACGGAGGGCGAAGTTTCTCTCATACTTGTAAAGGAGGTGGCTTTTTACAGTTATTTGCAGATATTTTACTTGCCAATAAAGTTTGTAATATTCTTTAATGATGCAACAACTGATGCACACTTTTCTTCTCCGACGTCGTCCTCCGTACAATGCAGCTTCTGTCGCTACCGCTCTCGGCCCACCCGCGCCCTGCACGCGCCAACCCCTGCACTAGGGATGCGACATTGATGGTTTTATAAAATCGATGTATTTAACCTCGATCGTTTTTGTTCGATGCTTTTATGTTGTCGATATTTTTAAATAAAAAAAGTCCACTATAACAAAATTCTTTAATAATTTTCAGTTATCCATATATTCAATTTTCTTTCAAACCAAAGTGACTAAGGGTGAAAAATAAAGAAAATCGAATTTTAGCTTTAAATAAGTCCATACGATATTTGAATTATCGAGCCATATAATACAAATTTTGTTAATTGTCCTGATGAATTTTTGACTTTTTTGTCAGCTATATCTTAATAAAAAAGTAATAAACGATACCAATTTTAATTTAAATCCTCTCTCCCCTCGTGAACTTCAATAGTTAACACTCCAGTTTTAAAAACATCGTTGTTTAGTAACATCGATAGTTTTTGGTCCATGTTTGATTTATATTAATGTTTCATTTCTGAGCATCGATGTTTCGTTGCCGATGTCGCATCCCTAGCCTACACCCCTCCCGCTCCGCTGCCCCTCCGCGCCGCGCCATCCGTCGCGAGCGCCGCGAACCCCGCCCACCGATGCCTGTGCGTGACGCCACGTCCCTCAGACTGAACGGGGGGGGGAGTGAAGGGACAGCAAGGCGCGGTCAAGGGGTGTGAGGGGGCGTGGCCCGTTCGGAAGGGAGCGCAACCGCTTCGGATGCGACCCGACCAGCTCACCAACTATACTGCAAAAGTTGTGAACCTCTATTCGTTGTGGTACGTGGTATCGATATCTACAACTGAAATGACAATGACAAAAATGACAATGAGAAAAAATGTATCCGTTTCATATTCGCAGCCTTAAGCTAAGCTAAATTCATGGAAGATAGTCCGTATTCCGAAACGACCTGTGAACGATGAAGATGCTAATGTTGACACAAACGGACACTAAGAAACGGTGTTCCGGTATCAAGAACAACTGCTAAACTGTGTATTACTGTCAAAATATCGAGACAGATATTTTGAAGAATTGTATAACATTCTTTCACGATCGAGTGCGAAATTCACAATTCACGCTATGAAGCATTGAGTGGCTTGCATATTTGGTAGAATAGACAGCATTTTTACAACTTTTTGTTTTTTGAGGGGCTTGTTGAAGCGTGTGATAACCAAAGTTGAAACATTGTTACATACACTGATGTGGAATCATTAACGATCTTTCTTCACAATTCTGTTTTTGTTTGTTTTTGTGGTCATTCGGATACAAATATTTGTGTCTTTACGACCTTTCATTTTATTCTTATTTTCTGCGGGCGCTTGGAATGGCAAGGATTAGCATTCCCGATTTTGTTTTTTTTTCTCCGAGTAGAACACCATTGGGTACAATTCATGTACAATTTTCACTCTCCAAACAATTACCACTTACAACAGCATTACTGTCACTGCTTCAATTGTTGAGCTCATAATGAAGGAAAGTAAACCTTGGAATCTCACAGAAGAATATGGAGCAAAGTTTAATGGGAAAATTTAGCGTCTTCTAGCAATACGTATAATCTCCAGTTGAGACTTCGAACGCAATAAAATAAATCATATTTAGAGGGTCAGATTAATTTCTTGAGGTGTCCTAATTAGGAATAAACATTGCTTCCCTTAATAGTATTGAAATATTAAACGTAATCGAAATTAATATTAAAATAAACTCCAAAGTTGCAATTTAAAAATGCAATATGAAAATATCTTTATCACAATTATGAACTAATATAAAATTTCGTTTAACCATATTTGACAGGGCTCTCAGAAACAAAAGAAACCTATGCAGCACTATCACCTTATATAATAAGAATTTTCAGCACGTGAAAGCATTAAAATGCTGTCAAGAGCACTAAAAATATAGAAACAAGATATAACTTGACTGTTGTTCATTTACTGTTTCAGTTAATATCTTGCGAGATAGCTGGTGGACCATCCCGTCCCAATTCATGCAGCAATACTGAATAGCACAGAGAATGCAACTTTTTGACTCTCTGACTTTAAAATCACACGTTTTTATAAGTGATGATGGGGTGAAAATACTGTTTGGCACCGAGAGAAATATATAGAAGATTTAATATTCAAGATTCGCTTGCGACATGCAACAATACCAACGCCTGCAAATGAGTCACACTAAATATCCGCAATTGTACTATTTCAGATTTACGAACGTATCATTTGCAGTAGCGTGAGCTTTCCCTAGTCCAAGACACTTCTCAATTTTCGTGTAGATTGAGGTGAGAGCGCTGCTCAAACTCGCAGAGCTGGCGCGTGCGTTATATTCTCAAGTTACCCGAACTGCGAGTGAAGGATATACAGCAATGGTCGCAATTCATACACCAATTCAAACGCCACTGTTTTTATCAATAATGAATGAACTTTTGAAACAGTGGAAGAGGAATTTTCATCTCAAAATAACGTTACCTGCTAGCCTATTCAAGGAAATATACACTGTGTATATCGCATCAGAAACACATTTTGTCGAAAGCAATGAACAAATTAAGACGTTTGTTTCTTATTGAAATAGATAATTTAGTTTTTACATTTTCATTAAAATTTATTTTTTTATTTACAATGAAATGCTTGAAATATTTTATTGATTTGATTTGATTGAATGATCTTATTAATTTAAAATGAGTGCACATGAAAGAATTGAAGATTCAAAAGGAAATATTTCTGATCATATTTTAAATTATTTTAGCCGGTTGACAACTTACAGATTTTCTCATTTGTATTGTTTTACCACAGAGAAAAAAAAATCATCTCCCCTCTTTAAAGGAAAGAGTATATTTGCTCTATGTTTGTACTACATTACAGGTAGTTAACTTTGAGACGTGTTATCGAATAAATTATATATTACTCTAGAAACCTCCTGGTGGAAAATGAGCCACCGGGCAGCGTTGCTCGGAGGGAACTTGAGCGCGTCCTGTGGCGAGGGCTGCCGCAAATTAGAGCTCTCGCGTCCAGAAAAGCGGATTGCGTGGAAGGTGACCCGCGCCGCCGCCGCCGCCGGGCAGTTGGGTCCGTGTTGGTCCGTTCTGGGTGGTGATGGGAAGGGAGCGGTGGGAGCGGACGGAAGTCGGCGAACAGGCGCCATGCGTGATGAAGAGACGGCGCGGCGTGGAACGCAAAGAGGGATGATGGTAACGGAGGGAAAGGGCATAGGGTTAACCCAAAACAATGATCGAACATGTTTTAAATCCCGTGTTAAATGATGTCGTATGCATTGGCGAAGGCGTGTCGTGATCTTCCCCGCTGGATGGCAAATTTCGGCGCCAATCTTCATGTCAGCTTGCGGTGTTTTCCTTAATCAGGTATCTCGCACGAGTGAGGCACTGCCACAGTGGGGACAAACTTTAAGCTTCCAACTGGTCTCCCAACAGATATGATAGTGTAGTGTGTGTGTTTAAGTAAGGGGTGAGAATAGGACATAGATTGGGGAGGAAAGATGGCGCGCGGTCCGTGGACCTATTGTTAGGGTACTGCTCTAGCATTCGCTTGTGCATCGGAGAAATCACGGGAGACTACCGATCAGAGCAGCCGGCCACTACAATTCTCCTCCAGACAGCTGCTGAATTGGACTTGGATAACTAGCTAATATCGAAAATCCTGCACAACTTAAAATGCATTCGCTCCTCCAAACATTAACCACATTGAAAATACTATTAAACCACATTAAAAACAGGCACTCACTTAATTTCATTTATTTAATTTCACTCTTTTTTAAAGCCGGTTTTGTCGAGTAGTTGTATCATAATCGGGCAAGAAGATTTTTAAGTAAAGGGAATGAAAATTTAAAATAGTTCATTCAGTTCTTCTTCTTCTTTGGTCCTGTTCTTCTACTCGTAAAGACGGAAGTTAGGTTACCTATCTACATGGCTCCACTTTTTATCATCATGATGGGTTTTCTTGGGAGGAAATAATCAGGGTAGTTTTCCTTTGCTTTTCCTGGTGGTTATTATTCATATTATTGTTATTATTATTATTATTATTATTATTATTATTATTATTATTATTATTATTATATAGGAATGAAGTGATAGGGTGGTGATGAGGGTGAAAGAACTAGGATGATGGAGGTGGTGGGAGCTGTTCATGGGAATTTTCAACCGTCCCAGCATTCGCCTTACGATCGAGGGAAACCATGAAAACCCCCGGTCAAAACGAGCGGCCCGAGAATTGAACCCGGACCTGCCGAGTAACAATCCAGCGCGCTATGTACTGAGCCACTTCGTTCGGTCATTCGGTTATAACCAGTAGTTATTCCCACCCCAGAAGAGTCGTCTGCCGAGGTGGGCGGAGCTACAGTGCGGGGATGAGGCGACACGTGTTTGTCGCGCAGGGTGGTTTCCCGCGGTTGCAGCTATAATTTCGCTAATGAAGGTCCAGAAGTGCGGACCGCGGCGGCGGTTGCAGAGTCGGTGGTGGCCGAGAAGCGAGTAACGCAGACCAAGAGCCGTGGCCACGTGCGGCAACGAGCTGCTGTAACTTTAGATAGGCTCACTGGAGACGGTGAGCCTTCGGCAGGCGACACGGGGAGATGGTGGGGCGTGGCTGCGAAACGGAAGAGTCGGGTTATGACGAAGTGGAACTGTCCGATAACGGAAATGATTTTTTTGATTAATTAATAGATAATTCCGGGTGCATCGACAGCTAAGGCCATTATTCCCGTAAGTGTAGTGCACGTTTTCCTCGAGAAGTGGTCCTGATCTTCTCCCGCTGGATGGTGAGATTCGACGCGGACCTACCGTCGGCTAGCGGGTTTGCCCCAAGGAGGTATCCCCACCAGCGGGGCAGGGTGTAAGCTGCCGACTGGTCTCTCAGTATTTGTGAGAGTATAGTGCATGTAAGTGTAAGTGTGTATAAGTTAGGGGTGAGGATAGAACAAAGAAGAGAAGGGAAAGAACGCGTGCGATCCGTGGCCCATTTGTTAGGACTGCTCCGTCATTCGCCTAGTATTGATTGGAGAAATCTCCGATAACTACCGATCAGAGTAGCCTGCCGCTAAAATCCTTCTTGAGATAGCGACCAAACTCGACCTAGCTTTTAAGCTACTGTCGAAAATCCTGCTACCGTGGGGACTCGGACCTAGGACCTCTCGGTCAGAGGCACTGCAGAGACATGTTGATGCCCAGAGCCACCTCACGCATAGAAGGGAAAGGAAGTGGGTTGATAGCGTTTCGATAAGAAATAGAAAGGTGGTGAACAACGGCGAGTCCCTGGCGGGGAAGTGGGATGTCAGGCGGAGGTAGGATGGAGATGGCATAGGCGGAGAAGGAGAACCAGTGACAGCGCGAGGGGCGAGACGAGACTGGGTCAGTGGAGCTGGAAAGGAGGCATTGGATGAGCGGCGGCGAGCCCACTGTTGTGTGTGGAGGCGGCGAGGGACGGGGAGAGTGAACCTTCGGCGGTGGAGAATTTGGCGTCGGGGCAGGGGGAGGGTAGAGAGGTTAGGGGCAGATGGGGGAAACGTGGGTGAATCAACGGCGGGGGTGGGGAAGCGGCGACGAGGAAAAGGAAGCGGAAGGGGTAGAAGAGCTGGGAGGACAGGGGCAGTGGAGGAGCCAGAAGCGGCTGGGGTGGTGGAAGCGGGATTGTGCGTTCGGGGGGCGGAGGGGTGGGAGGGAGACGGAGTTGCCGAGTGGGCGAGAAGTCTACTTTAGGACAGCGGCGGCATTGGTGGTGGTGGGAGGGGGATGGCGGCGGCGGCGGCGGCGATGCGTCGTCGTCCAATGCGCCTCTGCCTCGTGGGTGCGTTTAAGAGTCATCGCGAGAGATAGCAATGGAGATGCGTTCCACCCAGTGGCAGAATTACGAAGGTAAATAGCGACGCGAGGCGTGGTAATTTCATTGTATGTCGGTGAGATTCATGGAACTGATGACTCAGTTCTGAGAGGAGAAATTGCTATTGCGGTGTTACTTAAAGAGATCTTGCCTAACTGTGATTTGAAAACTTGGATAATCCAATTGGGAACTACAACGTACAAATTAATTACAGAATGATAATTACAAAATAATAATGGCGAACTTGTAGATTCGTCCTAAATGTTCCTCTTAAGATAATTCCTTTACAATTTTATTTTGTTCAGTTACGACAGCAAAAATGTAATTAGCTATAAGCATATAGAAATGGAATGGAAAATTGAAATGACTTCACCACTAACCTAAACATTCTTCCGTTGAATTTACTGATGGAGGTAGGACCCTTTTCATTTCCGATTCTATGTGTTTATTCATGAAATAAAAACTAATAAATAGAAAGTGATACTTATTTCGATTGATTGATTGATTTTTCGTGTTTCCGGGCGCGTCAACTGCTCTGATCATTAGTCCCGTTAGTGTAGTGCATGTTTTTTTGTTTTTTCTTTCTCTACAGATAGCGGTAATCTTCCCCCGCTGGATGGCGAGATCTGGCTCCGACCTACCGTCGGCTAGTGGGGTTCCTCCCTAACCAGGACTCTCCCACCAGCGGGGCACCACCCCCGCCGGGACAAGCTCTAAGCTCCCGACCGGTCTCCCGGAATATGTGGTAGTGTAGTGCATGTTAGTGTAAGTGTGTGTGTAAGGGGAGAGGATAAGGAAGAGGAAGGACAGATCGCGCGCGGTCTGTGACCCGTTTGTTAGGGTACTGCTCCGGCATTCGCCTGGTGTTGATCGGAGAAACCACGGAAAACTACCGATCAGAGCAGCCGGCCGCTAGAATTCTCCTCCAGACAGCGACTGAATTCGACCAATCTGAAAAGCTAGTGTCGAAAATCCTGCCGCCGTCAGGATTCGAACCTAGGACCTCCCGGTCAGAGGCGCTGCAGTTACATCAGTTGATGCACTGAGCTACCGCTCCCGTTACTTATTTCGAAATATTTATTTAATTAAATATGAAAAAAGAGATAATTAATTTGGTATTTGTACACTACTTTAAAATACTCTGAAGCCAGAATAGATTAGATTCAAAATAAAACAAATCTGAATCTTTCGCTTGCATCTTGATAAAAGATACAATTTTTAGAAGAAGTAGGGTTTTCAATGAAGGTTCATGATAACGTCGTTGTGGTAAGAACATCAGTGATCGAACTCGTAGAATAAGAAAGTGGAATGGTAGTTCATCCTTGAAGGAACCCGCGATATGAGAACTAGATTGTGAGGAAGTTGGTGAATTCCAATGAAAATTCTAATTCTCTCGTGTTTCCTTTGACGCTTGATTAAAACACACAAAAATTAGAACAAGTAGAGTTACAAGAAGTTAGGAATATTTTATACAGAATATTTCAGAATAAATGCTACAAACTTCTGGGGTATTTCGGGGGGTGGGGCGAAAATGTTTTTTGCTAATAAACATGTGACAGGAAATTCCATATTTCGAAGTTACACGTGTGCCATTGCGTCACTCACGTTGTGACTCAGCCCCCAGGAGATTTCGGCACCCAACACCAGTGTTATATGAGTTGCCTACCAACAGGGGCATATGGCATGTATGTAACTTTGTATCAATTCCCCATAACGTTTATTATAATTTTCCCCCAGAAGTTATATCCGATTCCTCACTACATTGATACAGACATTGTAATTCATTGACAAACAATGATAATCTTCGATCCATCGTTCTGCAATGTATGTTCGTAAGATTCTAAGACATATTGTATTTTCATTCTTCATCCAATGTGTATCAGTTTTCCATTGACCAAAAGGTATTTTACCTATTTTTTTATTATTTTTTAATTTTTTAGTTTCATAATTTTAGTGATTGATTAAGATTAAATTAGGACAAGCCTAAACGGTAGGAACAAGTAAACGATTATTCGAGTTTTGCGTGGGTAAGCAATTTCCTCCATCATATTGGTAAAAATTGACAGTAAAAAAGCAAACATTATTCAGTTTCGTTATTATATTGAAAGCTTTTTTGATAATAATTCTAAAATCATACAAGGGCACTTCTGATAACGTCATTCTCCTACCAAATGGAAAATATGTCCCCCTCCACGGATTTTTAGTCTGGGAACTTTATTTAAAAAAACTGAAGAATAGATTTGTTAAGAGAAATACATGATTTGATAAAATATGGTTTATATTTGACTAGAAGTGCTTAAAAATCTTCATAATTAATTTATTAGCATTTAAAAAGTCTCTAGCTGTATTCGGAGCTGTAAAGCCCATTGGCCTGCCTCGTCCAATTTGTCTCAAAATGACGTAATAGAGAGGTTAAACGTAGCGGCGCCCTCCGTCCCCGCCACAGCGGCTGCGCTAGTGCGACGTCCCCTCCCTGCACCAGGCCACTTTCCCAGCTCCTCCCCACCCCGCCCCGCCCCGCCCCGCCCCGCTCCGCCCCGCCCCGCCCCGCCCCGCCCCGCCTCGCCCCGCCTCGCCCCGCCCGGCCCCCCCCAACCGCCGCGCTCCTCTGCCTATGCGGGCAGCGCAGGTGCGGCGGCCAGCGGCGCCATTAAGGGACCAGCGGCGGCGGTGGCTGTTGGTTTACGAGGCCGACGGGCGGCGATGGGCGACTGGCTGAGAGAACACCGGCAACGGTGGCAATGACAACGCTGTGAGCTGTCAGGGGGCGGAAGTGGGTGAGTGGATGGGCCGATAGAGTGGGAGAGAGGGTGGCTAGAGCAGATACCCATCCGGCTGGAGTAGGTGGGGGAGGGATTGGGCGGAGCGGATGCACAGGTGGAGTGGGTGATGAAGTGGGCGGCAAGAGTGGGTGAGGGGATGAAGGGTGGGTGAGGGGCGGAATGAGAGGAGGCGGGTGATTAGATGGTAAGGCGCTATGGTCTCGCGCGAGGTGTTAAGTCGATGAGTAGTAATGTGAGTTGTGGAGAAATGAAACTAGAACTAAGTGTAGATTGTAAGTTATATACTATACTTACAATCTACACTTGGTTTAGTCAGCACTTTCCGTTACGTAAGGCAGTAACTCGCCATTAAATACATTGAATTGTTCATGTTTAAATTAAGCGTAGAAATACGAAAAGTTGTAAGTTTAAGAGAAGTTAGATATTAAGGACCTTCACCATAATACATATGTAACCAATATAAAGAAATAAATCGTATAAAAAGGGCGATTGGAATGGTGGGAGAAAGTTATGTACAGAAGTATGTTTTGGGAATGGGAATATGAAGTGATTGAGCGGGGGGCAGGCAGTGAAATCTTGAGTGGACAAAAGATGAGTAGGAGTGAGGTGCTAGGTGCTAGAGAGCTGGAAGGTGGTAGAGGGGAGGGAGGGTAAACAAGTGGAGAGGATGGAGAAAGCACAAGTGAAGGAGAGCTCCCAATAGATGGCTCATGATAGGAGAGAATGACGGAAGGGCGGAATACTGGTTGCGCGCAACGCAGAAGTCCAAAATTGGTTGGCAAAATGGGCAAGGGGAGGGGGCGTGCGGAAAGACAAGTGGTCGGAATGGCGGGCGGCTGGTCGGAATGGCGGGTGGATGTGAGATATTGCGGGCGCGTGGGCGAATTGGCAGGCGGGCAGCGAGAGGCTTCCACTGTGGCCTGTCATAAACAGAGGCGCGTCGGAATAGCTGGATCCCGAAATTAATTTGCGTGACGCTGCGCGGCGCCGTCGCCAACTAATTCCTGGCGAGGGTCGCAAGACGGTGAAGGCGGCGGAAGATTGCGCCACGCAGGAAGTCCACAGCGGATGCGGAAGGAGCGGTCAGCGGCCGCGAGGTTGATTGATTAGTGATTCCGGGCGCGTCAACTGCTAAGATCATTAGTCACGTAAGAAGAATGCATGCTTTTATCGCAGGAGATGGCAGTGATTTTTCCCCGCTGGATGATAAGATCCGGCACCGATCTACCGTCGGTTAACGGAGTTTCCCCAACCAGGTATCTCTCACTAGCGGGGCAACGTCCCAGCCGGAACAAGCCCTAATTTCCCGACTGGTTTCTGGATGTGTGATAGTATAATAATGTTAGTGTAAGTGTGTGTAAGTAAGGGTTGAGGATGGGGCAAGGAAGAGGGAGGAGAGATCGTGGGCGGTCCGTGACCTGTTTATTAGGGTACTGCGCCGACTTTCGCCTGGAATTGAGAGAAACCACAGAAAACTACCGATTAGAGAAGTCGGCCCCTAGAATGCTCCTCCAGATAGGGATTGAATTCGGCCTAGCTCTCTAGCAAGTGTCCAAAATCCTGCCATCGTAGGACCTTCCGGGCAGAGGCCTTGCCGCGACATCAGTTGATGCTCTGAACCACCTCTCCCGATCGGCGGTGAGGTTCTGCCGAGAGGAAACGATGACAAACACAATGGGGGTGCGGAGAGCGGAAGAGCAGAGAAGGCCAAGGTAACAGTTCGATGCTGGGAAAAGAGGGAAAGGAGGAAAGAGATAGTGATATTTAATAAGGGCAAAGCATTATTAAATAAAGATTCTTGAGATGCAATATGAAAGAGTTTTTATGTAGGTAAGTGGCAAGTGACATCGTGATGAGAAAGACACAGGGTCGTAAGAGGTTGAAGAAAGAAAGATCTACTGTGCAAAGGCGTATACATGGATTAATACTCTAAGTCGGAGTGCGTAATGGACAAATACGATATGAAAGTATTGGATAAGTTGAAAATGGGCAACATCTGCCGCAAACATGATAGTTGAAAGTATATTCCCGATCGCTCTTCCAAATCATGTTTTCTCTTCCCTCCTCCTCCTCCTCCTTCTTCTTCTTCTTCTTCTTCTTCTTCTTTCTCTTACCACTTGAATAAGTGGCCCACTGATATTAACACAATTATCCTGAATGTTATAGATTGTTTTGAACATAAGAAAAAGTATTCAATTATCTTAGATTCAAAATTACAATAAGAGAGATCTAAAGTAAAGATACAGAAAGGTAGAACCACTCATTGTCATACAAAATCCTAATATGGAATATCTATTTCTTATTATGAATTGCTGACATTCATTTTGTTGTGCATTGTTGTAAACGTTGAAATTGTTTGCTTGTGCAAAACTTTATTCAATACAAAAAACGACTTTCCATGTTATAATAGGATTCAATAATCAATTCAGTTAGTGAAAGGGTATTTTTCTAGTTCTCCTCGACTTTTAATAGTTCCACAAAATGAAATTTCGCTCTCAGTGGTGTATTTAACACACCGTGATCTTCACCATCATAAAAAAATCAACGAGCTTTAATTTTTTATATTTTAATAATATATTAAAAATTAAACAAACATTTCTATAAAACATTAACATTTTTCCTTTGGGCTCTCCCCTCCCGCTGCCTCGCGGCAGCTCCTGCGACCCCGCACTGCTTTGCCTTGAGATCTCGGCGAACGTGACGCGCGAGAGAGAACGCTAGTGTCGCGAGTGTGTTCCAAGAACGACTGACAGGCATCAATTAGATACCTCACTCGTAGTGATTGATACTAGTGATTCCGGGCGCGTCGACTGCTAAAGGTCATTAGTACCGTAAGTGTAGGGTATGTTTTTCCTCTAGAGGGAGCGGTAACCTTCCCTCGCTAAATGGCGAGATCCGGCTCCGACCTACCATCGGCTAGCGAGGTTTTCCTCAACCAGGGAACTCCCATCACTGGGGACAGATTCAGCCTGAACAAGGTCTAAGCTCCCGAACGGTCTCTCAGCATGTGTGGTAGCGTAGTGCATGTTAGTGCAAGTGTGTGTAAGGGGGTGAGGATAGGACAAGGAAGAGAAAGGAAAGATCGCCTGCAGCCTGTGGCCTCTTTGGTAGGTTACTACTTCGGCATTCGCCTGGTGTTAATCGAAGAAACCACGGAAAACTACCGATCAGGGCAGTTGGCCGCTAGAATTCTCCTCCAGAGAGCGACAGAACTCGATATAGTTATGTTGCTAGTGTCGAAAATTCTGCCACACTGTCGGGACTCGAACCCCAGGACCTCCCGGTCAGAAGCACTTCAGTGTCATCAGTTGATGCTCTGAGTCACCTCTCCTGGTACACTCGTGGTGATATTATGTCCCACGTACATAACATTGGAATCTCATCTCCAGTCCATGGTGGTAAAGGGGTCAATCAAATTTTTATCACATGCACAATGGAAGATGTTTCCCATATTTTCAGCTATGATTCCATCACAGGTTCCTCAGATGCAAAGCCAGGTTCCGACCTCTTTGTAGAGCCGTTTGGCTACCTGGTAATCAAACCTGTGTGCCCCAGGGTAGCCTATGACTGAACAAAGGATACGGCGCTGCTTGAACAACAAGGATTCTCTTGAAGTGATGGCTGCAAGGCAGAAGGCTGTTGGCGGAGTTTGAATGCGACGGACCAAGAGACAGCTATTCTCGTGCAACGGACTCGGGGAAGCGTGAGAAACAGATTTCGTGCTTGTCATCCAGAGTTGACACGAAGAGATTAAACTCAGCGACTATCAGTGAAAAGCGGATAACTTTTATTATGCGACCAGATGTTGTTGAAATATGTCAGTTTGTTTTTCTTTTTCCCCCAGAGACGCTTGTGAATTTTGTTTTGCAGATCGATAAATCCTCTAGATGAAGCATAATGGAATACCTTCTTAGTGCGTCGAGAATATAGCATTTATCAAATCAGCTGTAGAAGAGAACTCGATATAATATAACCGATAAAACTATTTCTTACACTAAAGGAAAGGTGCAGTTCTATCTTTTAGGAAAAATTTCTTTGTCAGTCTGTAAAAAGAATTATTAAATACAATTAGGAGCAATTAGCGTTTTATTAGAAATCTGAAAGGAATTTTAATGTGAGATATACAAATTTTCTCTCTACATTAATTTCTCGCAAAGATCTTAGCGTCCGGCTTGCTGGGTCAATGGGTCACGATATATTATAATCCTATTACCTTTACAATGGATTATAGGATCCGCAGACTATACAGCGCTGCTGGGAATCTGAAATAGAATGATTCTAATTCCTAGTTCATTACTGTTTGGATTGACTAAATGAAAGATCACTTTCTTTTCTAAAGAACAAAATTTAACAAAGTTTATTGTTACCTTTTTGCAAACAATATAGTGAATTTAATAAATGATTTTGATGTTAGGCCTTTTATTAAGATATCTTTGAATTTAGAGTTTTATACCGCGGTTAACTTATCTATTCTTCGTTGATGTCCCTCGAAGACTTCTCAGTCGAAATATCTTGCGAGCTTGCCGTAGTCCAAAGTTCCAAGAAATCCTCTTCTGCTCCTATCCAAGATGGTGTAAAACTATCAAAATTATCAGTCCTGATTACGTCCTATGACATAGTCCCGAAATCTATAACTCGATCACCACTCCCGACAAAGTTCCAATTTATGCATCAATATTACTTCCACATGCAATATCTGCAATATTATTTACTGTCCTTAAACTTTCACGATCTGAAAACCCGACTCTGACTATCTGCACTCCACTCGCTCCCACTCACAACCTACGATCCGTTCAGACACGCGATGCCGGTCAGAATGAAATCTTCCTGCATGATTCACCCCTCGAAGCTTCGTATTAAACTCCCTTCTTTTTTTCATAACATTTGACCGTCCTTCTCTCACCCAGCCAATCCATGCGTTCGTTATATTTTGATGTAGCTGACCTTTCGATCGTCTAAACTTCTTAATGCATATTCCACCATATTGTCTTCAAATAAATGTTAGTTTATATTCATGTGACATATCGGTATGTCACAGCTTCCCCTCTCCAAGCGTCATTTGGTTTGCTACAACCTAACTAAATGACAAGACTAAAACTGAACACTTTCTTCTTGCTTCTTCACACTAAACGACATTAACACTTTACACTTTGCACTGCACTAGGTCTTGTTTCTTGCTGCCTTAAAACTATTTACATTTTCCTTTCGGAATGTGCCAACAATAACCATTTCACCAGGTATTCTAATAACCGTTTCTGCCTAATATTTGCTCCCCATTAACTTCATTGAATACACATACACATTAAATTAAACTCCCTACACATACTGACAAAATACACATAATAACAAAACAATAACAAAAGAAAAACTATTACTCCTAATATTTACAACTATTTACAAATCTCTGTCATGACCAGAATATTTAATCATGCGTGTCGTCCCTCATATACGGCTTCATGTTCCTGTAGTTATATGTTCCCATTTGTCGTCCGTTTCCATCATTCAAAATCGCGGCATTCTTGCTTAATACTTTACAAATTCGGTACGGTCCTTTATACAACGGGAAAAATTTATAAAATAGCTTCTTATCCGCTGACGACACTTGAGGTACTCTAATTAACACTTCATCACCCTCCTTATACTCGCCTCGAAAGCATTGCTTCTGTTTTAGCTTTCTTTTGGCTGCTGCCTCCCTCAAATTGTCATAAATTATTCGCGTATCTCTCACATCATCTGGGATCCCACTTATTTCTGGAGGTATCCTAATCCTTCGAAACGGATCATTTTTTCTTTCCTACCCATGTGGACCTCTATAGGCGTGCTTCGCGTGCTCCCATGCGGAACATTATTCAAAACGTAGTTCAATACTGGAACGGCCTCCATCCATCGGTTATGGCTTTCCGAAATGTAGACTCTAAATAAACGCGAAATCTCCTTCATAATTCTTTCGCTGGGGTTAGCTTGAGGATTCCGTACCGTCGTGTAACATATTTGGATACCAATTCTTCCCATGTCTTGTTCCCATTTTCCACTATTAAATTGCGTCCCCAGATCACTAATAATTTTTTTAGGTATACCGAATTCTTCAAAAAATTTGTGGCATTGCGTAATGCAACTCTGTGCATTCGCCTTTCTAATGGGGTATAATTTTGTGATTTTAGAAAAAACATCCATTATTACTAACAAATATTGATTCCCAAATTTGGATTTCGGCATTGGTCCATAAAGATCCACAGCGTATATTTCCCTAGTTGACGTAGGTATTATCGCTTTGCTGCTCCCCTCATACCTTTTATTGGGCTGTTTAGTTTTCTGACAGACGTCACACTTACTGATTTGCTTACGGATTTGTCGCCCCATGCCTTTCCAATAGCATTTTGATCTTAGTATTACTTCGATTTTGTTACATCCAAAGTGGCCGAAATGTTGATGCGTAGATAGAATCAGTTCTCGCCTATGCGCTTCTGGTATCCAAATTTGATACTGCGTCCCTCGTTTCCTAATCCGATGTAATAATACCCCCTCGTACATCTTCCACATTGAAAATTTCGGATCATCCTGCCGTCGGTCGTTATCCTCCGCCGAAAAATGCTCAATTATTTGCCTCCCCACAGGATCCTCTCTTTGAATTTTCGCTAATTCCTCCTTCGTCCATTTCGGTCGTATTTCCATTAACTGGATAGCATTAATATCGGGTTCCACACTACCTTCCTTTTCCTTTATCCTGATTCTCGATAAATAATCGGGCAAAACGTTATCACGGCCTTCACAATATTGGATGTTAAAATCAAATTGTTGAAGCCATAGTGACCATCTCAACAATCTATCGTTATTCAAATGACTTCTCATTAAGAAAATTAGGGCCTTGTGGTCCGTAATGACGGTAAATGGTCGTCCAATTAATATAGCCCGTAATTTCTGCGTAGCCCACACAATTCCTAAAGCTTCCCGTTCACTGGTAGTAAAAAGTCGTTCGCCAAGGGTCAAAACACGACTTTCTAGGGCGATTATTCTCTGCTTATTCTTTTCGTCGTATTGGAACAACACAGCTCCCATGGCAAATCCACTACTATCCACTTGTAGATACATTCTTTTGTCGAAATCTGGATAACTGATCAAAAATGTCTTCTCAAATAGTTCTTTTAATTTTTTAAACGCCTCTTGACATTTTGCATCCCACGCCCATTTCCTCCCTTTCTTTAGCAATTCTATTATTGGGTGTATTATTTCTGAATAACCTTTGCAAAACCGGGAATAATAATTGCACACCCCAATCAATCTTCTAACTTCCCTTACATTCCGAGGTCGTGGAAAATTCTTAATCAATTCTTTCTTTTTATCTTGCATCGACATTCCTTGATCCGATATGACGTGCCCCATAAATTTTATATTCCTCCTCCCGAATTGGCATTTTCCAATATTTAATTTTAAATTATACTTCCGAAAGATTTCGAATAGTTTTTTCAACTTCTTTAAATGTTCAAACATATTGGTAGAGAATAACACAATATCGTCGACGTACATGAGAGTAGTTTCCTTTAGCTCATCCGGTATTACATCGTCCAAATAACTGATTAAAGCTGCGCCACTATTCTTTAATCCAAAGGCCATCCTCTGAAAACTATACGTATTGCCTTCAAATGAAAAACTGACAAATTTTTGCGATTCTGGGTGTAGTCCAATTTGCCAGTACGACGCAGTAAAATCCAGTCCCGTGAATATCCGAGCTCCTTTTACCTTCCACATCATTTCATCTAATTTCGGCGGTTTTTCATGACGAGCGATGGTCTTGCTATTGAGTTTCCTAGCATCCACACAAAATCTGATCTTATTGTCTTTCTTACGAACTATCACTATTGGGCTTACATACGGTGTCATCGATTTTTTTATTATACCATCCTCAAGCATCGTGTTTATTTGTTTACGTACTTCGCTTTTATATACATGGGGGATTGGATATTGTTTCAGATTAAAAGGTTCCTCATCCATCAATTCAATTTTAAATTGATATCCCTTTACCGGCTCCCTTGAACTTCCAAAAATATCTTTATATTCATTGACTAACATTTCAATTGCTTCACTAGCATCTATTCCGTTTTCGTCGACCGCGCCCTCTGCTGCCGCGTGGATCTGGTCCCTGGTCTCTTCAATTTGTTCCGCAATATCGCAAATACACATATCTTCGCCCTCCTGGTCTTTGATCCCTAAACAATGTTGTTGCCCTTTGTCACCTCGTAACAATATACTCCTGTTACCTATGTCGACCTTGGCGTCATACATTTTAGGCCATCAATCCCCAAAATAATTGGACGAATCAAATTCTTCACTACAATTGCCGGAAACTGAATTGTCATCCCTTGGACTTCCACTTCCACCCAAATTTGCCGACTTCTCGTTTCGATGCGCCTTCCATTAGCTGTCCGAATATCCAAACTCCTAGTGGGTAGCTCCTCAATTTTATTTCCCTTTTTCTTTAACTGCTCATATAATTTTTCCGACACTGCACAAACATTAGCACCTGTGTCAATTAAAATGTCTACAGGTATATTCCGAAATATCCCCTTCAAAATTAAACACGTGCTATTCTCCGCCCGTTCGTCCGTATCTTCCCTTAATAAATCTTCCGCCGATACTTCAATGCTATTCAACTCCTTAAGAACCATCACGCCCTCATTATCATCGTTCGAAGTATCCCGCCCATTTACTTCGAACACTGGGAGTTTTCCTGTTCAATCGCATTAATTTCCACATGTTCCCGTTTATTGTCCTCTTTGAACCTCCGCGGATACCCGTTTCCTGTCTTTTTATTTTCCATTTTAGTACTATTTCCCCTGTCATCCTTTCTTTCTGAGCTATAATTTCCTTGGCGGTTGTAATTATTCATTGTTTTTCCCGTTCCATTGTTATTCTCGTTCCTGCTTTCATTATATTGATACCCGTTACTACGATCATAATCACTATTCAATGTCTGGTCGAATCGACTTAAACGTTCGACCAGATCCTCAGAATCAATAGGCATGGAGTTCCACAATAAATTTTGGATATTTACAGGCAACTGACGAATAATAATTCTAATTAATTCATTGCTATCCATTCTGTCTTCGCATGCCTTGAATGCTGCTATTTTACGTGTTGCGAAGTCACACATATTCTCGGCTCCACCCTTCTTATACCTTTCACTCATTAATTTGTATTTTAGATCAAACTTGTGGCTTTCGTTCCAATATCTTTTTAAGAATTTATCCTTCCATTCCTTATAATTAGTCGGTTCCGGTACTAAAGAGGTCAACCAATGATGTGCCTTGGACGACATGGCTTGTTCTACTATATGCAATTTTAATCTTTCGGGGATATTATTTATCATAAAATAATTCTCTAATTTTGAAATAAACGACCACGGTTGTTCTTTCATATCACCATGAAATTTTAGGTGGCTTGGTATTACAAGCGCCGATGCATTCATTGCTATATTTCCCTGCGAACGTATGAATTCGTTTTCTAACTGTTCAATCTTGTCCTTAATGTCCGACATGTATTTCCCAGATTCAGATTCTTGCACCATTTTAATGTTTCTAAGTCCCTCCTGTATTCGTTTTTCTAATTTACTATCCGAATTAACTAATTTAGATTCTATGTTTTCAATTTTTTCGCCATGTTGAAGCGACATTGCGTTTAAATCATCTACACGCGATTCGACGATTGTCAACTTTTCGCATTGTTGGTCATGTAAATGTCCCAATGTCACAATGCTCTCCTGTAAATTATTAACTTTGGAATTAATTTTGTCGCCAAATTCTTTTAATTCCCTCTGCATTTGGTTGACTTGATTATTAAAAGACTCAATTTTACAATGAATAATATTGAATTCAGCCGATGTATCCACCCGTAATTGCACTATTTCCTCGTGTATTTCCTGACGAAAATTCTTCAATTCTAATGACATTTTCGATGTCATTCCTTCCAATTTAGCGTTATTTTTTCTAATTTAGTATTAATATCTGAAGTAATTCCCTCTAATTTAGTATTATTATGCTCAAGTTTTGCGTTCATTTCTGCTAACATTTTAAGAATTAAATTATTAGGGTCCATATTTCCTAACGGTGCAGCCATTATTTCCTTTTCTTGTGGTTCAATCTCAATAATTTCACGCGAGATTTCTCCCTCGGGATTAGTATTAGCAGACGCCATATCATCTACATTAACATTCTCCATACGCAATTTTTTGCTCCTAGTATCCATTTTGAATTCTAATACAAATTAAAATCTCTCTGTTAAATTATTTTAAAATCACACCAATGAAATGGTCTTGGCTCTTTCTTATAATTAACAATTAATTTCAAATGTCAATCCATAAATTTCAGATTCCCTTTGGATCACTTTATTATAATTTATAAGACTAATTTTATCCGTGTCACCAATTGTTATAAATTATAACAAATTATGCATCACGTTGGCGCGCCATTTTGAGATATACAAATTTTCTCTCTACATTAATTTCTCGCAAAGATCTTAGCGTCCGGCTTGCTGGGTCAATGGGTCACGATATATTATAATCCTTATTACCTTTACAATGGATTATAGGATCCGCAGACTATACAGCGCTGCTGGGAATCTGAAATAGAATGATTCTAATTCCTAGTTCATTACTGTTTGGATTGACTAAATGAAAGATCACTTTCTTTTCTAAAGAACAAAATTTAACAAAGTTTATTGTTACCTTTTTGCAAACAATATAGTGAATTTAATAAATGATTTTGATGTTAGGCCTTTTATTAAGATATCTTTGAATTTAGAGTTTTATACCGCGGTTAACTTATCTATTCTTCGTTGATGTCCCTCGAAGACTTCTCAGTCGAAATATCTTGCGAGCTTGCCGTAGTCCAAAGTTCCAAGAAATCCTCTTCTGCTCCTATCCAAGATGGTGTAAAACTATCAAAATTATCAGTCCCGATTACGTCCTATGACATAGTCCCGAAATCTATAACTCGATCACCACTCCCGACAAAGTTCCAATTTATGCATCAATATTACTTCCACATGCAATATCTGCAATATTATTTACTGTCCTTAAACTTTCACGATCTGAAAACCCGACTCTGACTATCTGCACTCCACTCGCTCCCACTCACAACCTACGATCCGTTCAGACACGCGATGCCGGTCAGAATGAAATCTTCCTGCATGCTTCACCCCTCGAAGCTTCGTATTAAACTCCCTTCTTTTTTTTTCATAACATTTGACCGTCCTTCTCTCACCCAGCCAATCCATGCGTTCGTTATATTTTGATGTAGCTGACCTTTCGATCGTCTAAACTTCTTAATGCATATTCCACCATATTGTCTTCAAATAAATGTTAGTTTATATTCATGTGACATATCGGTATGTCACAAATGCAACGAAAAACGCGTTAGTTGCTAACAATTGAAGACAAATTCTCAAAAGTACAAGTATAAAAAGTATTACTTGCTTTTATAAAAAAAGCTAAAAAATTTCATTAACACGATTCTATTTTTTAAGTATCCGTTCTCGTAAGATAATGTAATTTAAAAACAATCTTGAAAATATTTAATAAAAAACAAGGTATACAGTACATACGCGCATGCAGTACATACGCGCTTACAGTATATACGTCATACATTCGTACATGACGGTGCGAGGAAATTGCGTCAACAGAGGGGAATTGTATGGCTGCGCGACGCACACCTCTCTTTCTGACAATTGGGGCACCTCTCCCAATCGTTAAGGAATGCAGCAATGGGAATGTAAAGTGCAGGGAAAACCCTATTTAAACGAGGAAACAACGAACAAAATACATTTCAATAATAGAACATACTAAACATTATAACTTTATTATTGTGATATTTTATACCAATTGTATTTGTATTTATTAAAAACACAATGCGCTTTAGACGAGATTTGAATCAGATATATTTTTAACTTACTTTTTATTCATTTAATTGAATTCGTAGAAAAAATTGTAACTATTAGGAAAAACACAGTTCTTTTAAATCATGTTAATTAGGACTGAAAAATACTGAACTGAATTCATGATTGATATGGGAGATAGCTATTTTATTTTCTAAGCGGCTGAGGTTGTAAAAATAGCACAAAAACTACAATATTTAATTAATGATATACATAATTAAACAGTCGTCATTATAATGAATGGAAATTTTAATTATGTATGGATTTCATGCTTCAGCTATTTTGTTTCAATTCAATGATCTTGACATCTAATGGCCATGAAATAAGTGTAGGTAATTATTATATTTGCATTTAAATTAAAATACACGTATTAACTTTATATTAGTAAATATTTCAGGAATTTTTCTGTATTAAAATTATTTATTTTACTTCACAGCTAAATAACTTGCGCAAATCCCTCGGATAAGACCACAACTTACCAAGAACACAAACTCAAACTTACCAAGAACACAAATATGCAATAAACACGCAGTACAAAATTCCAAAAGATATAAAGGTTTATTACTAAAATACAATGCAAAATTCATGTAGAAAATTTTGAATTGTGTTAGGACTGTATTGCCTCTTTGAAACACGGAAATATAGCATTTTAAAGACCCAGCGACCCTAGACATTAAACAGCACTGGGATCCCTTTTTAGCTATGATAAAATATCGTCTCCTATATTATTTCAGTAGTATATATACTTTTTGCGACTCTCACACGCAACCAATCTTCATAAATGGGATCATAAGTGACAGAATTTTACGGAGACGTGACGAATTGCACTTCGACTTTAAAAATGTGAAGGATTTGTTTAAACAACACATTTAAATATTCATGTCAAATGCAAACTGCAACACTCTACCGCATTCCTGAATCTATATTGTTAAATGACTCTTAAACAAAACGTTTTAGGACCTTAAAATGTAAACTTTTGAGGCCAAAGGCCTGAAAGAAATTTCCCTCATACCATAGTCTACAGGATGAGATCTCTTTGAACATTCTATTATAGTTTTGCTGGCTACGCTTCTCAATTCTACCCCACCTGCTCAGAGCCTGAAGAATCTGCAACTTTATGTGAACTTAAACTAATTACTTGATATTCTAGGTGATTCAATTACATGGGTGTACCTCTCTTCTCGGTAATAATATTGAATAAGAATAGTTTGTATTGACAAGGATGTATTTTATTGTTACCAAATACAAGGAGACAGAACCAGCGACGGAGGATAAGAAGGTTTTAAAGAAAAAGATATAGTACAGGCTGCGTATAGAAATAGAAAAGTAGGGAAGAGGGTGGAGTTTAACTTGGGAGAGTTCTCTCATGGGTATATTAGTATTTAATATTAGGGAAATACAGATATTGTAAAACCCGAGTTAACTATATATTGTAGTAAAAAGATAATTAACTTGTAAAATGTTTTAATAAATGTTCCATATTTTTGACCTAAAATTGTTTTGATCAAAACTATACTGGGTGCCCCCTGTTGAAGTTGGACCCCTTGACTAATGCTTAGTTTCCACAGACAGAAGTTAGGATTTCAATGAAAGTTAAAAAACTTACCTATTTGGAGTCAGTTCGGGGGAAATTTAAACTTTTCTTTGATGTAACATGCTTTCCATATGCGTTACAAAATAAAACTTTCCATCTGTTGAGAAAACGGTATTTTGTTGTTGAATGGTGCGATCCATTTATTTAATTTTCTACTTAGACTACCGTAACACTTAGGCCTGTCTGGCACACTCTTTCACACGTGTTGCTCACTTAATTGGTGAGATGAAACTTGCCAACAAAGAGAGTCTTCTTGTACCAGTTCCACGAACGTTCCGTGAGTTGCTACCTGATATTAGAGATACCTTTCTTTGGTAGGTTCTGAAAACGATTCCTGACAGTTAGGGAAACCAGTTTCTCACGCGTATATTTTTCATTTGACTCAGACACACTGAGCGCGACGACCCGTGCTTCCTCACTGGAAATTCAATGTTACCATTGGTGCAGGTGATACTAGCGAAATATGCTACATCATCATCCGTTGGCAACAATTTTAAGGCTAAATTAATATTCACTTCTTTATGGTGACAGGTGAGTTGTTCCATGAACCACATTAATAATAAATTATAATTCACCCATTTCAAGAAGTTGAATTTTAATAAATTATTACAATTTTTCTCTTAATTTTTCAAAAATTGCCAACTTGGTCCAACGATTTTAGTAGCCAAGCTCTGCCTGTAACAAGACAGGACAAAGAGGGGGGTAGAAGGGTAACACCTCTTTAAAAAAGCCTTGGTCCAGCTGGCCCGGCTGGTAGCACCTCGTAAGGGCCCCTTGCCAGGTTTACGGTGAAGACCTCAACGGGCAGACTGTGCGGAAGAGGCGCCCATTCTTCAGAGATAAAATAAAGTCCATTCTTCGGGTTAACAAGAAGAAAGTCCTTAATGGCTAAAAGGCAGTTGAGGCAGCCTATCTTATGGGGTTAATACATAAGAGAGGATGCTGGGGTTCTCTAAGAAGGCAGCCCTTTCACCCAGCGCACCCAACGTAGGGTTGGTAGCCCGACTTGGGGAATTTATCTTACTCACAAGTTGCAAAGGAACTGCCGGACGGAAATGAAGACGACCTCAGTAATAAATAAAGGACGAACGAATAATGGGATCTCGGAAATACTACGTATAGGAGAATGGAATGTCAGAGGGAATAATAAATAAATAAAGAAATAGAATTAGAAAAACAGTTGATTAAAATGGATGTAGATTTTGTAGCTCCATCTGAAACTAAAAAGAAATTCAAAGGTACAATGCAACTAGAAAAGTGTATAACATCGAAATATTGATGACACCAAAATATCCATAAATATACGTGGACTGCAAGAGGAAGTGCTTCCATTATAGATTATGTACTGGCAAATAAAAAGACGTCTAATAAATGACACAATGTTTAGGGGTCCAGATATCTCAACAGACCATTTCCGTCATCTCAACATTAGAACTACCTAAAAGATGGAAACACATTACTAATAAACAAGGCAATACCATTGAAACTTTCAAAGTACACCTTCTTCAGAACCAAAGCATCAAAATGCTATATCAAACAAGATTGAATATAAAATTACAATCTACACCAACTAGTAATATCATAAATGAGAAATAAAGAAATATTAATCAGATATTGACCAACGCTGCATTCGAATCATTCGATAAAAGGAAAAAGAAGTATACAAGAAGGGGACTTAGAGTTTAGGACGCAGAAAATAACCAACTAATAGATGAAAAGAAAGGAGCATATTTAAAAACATTAAAGTCACCAAATAGTTTAGATTTAAAAATTGAATATAAAAGTAAATCTGCTCTAGTGAGAAATAAAGTACAAAAATTAAACGTCAAAATTAGGAGAGAGAGAGAGAGATAGCAAATTTAGAACACGATCTACATGAAAGGCAAGATAATTCTTATAATTTTTTTAAAAATTTGTTGCGATCTTAATCGACGCAACGCGTCTCTTCGCCTCATGTCGAGCGTTGAGCGCGGAGTAATCCTCCATTAATATCTCTCGTATGTAAGCAGAGAGTATACAAGTATTTAAGTCCAGTCTCGTCTGTCGGTTGTCAAGAGGACCAACTGGTAGAATCTCCGCGTACGCGCCTCCTACTACGCGCTCCTGCGTCACTACCCAGCGGCCACAAATGGGAAGGAATTAGGACAGGGGTAGGGTTTAGGACACTTCACAGGGGTTGAGCTAGCCCTTGTGAAGCAGCCAAACTCGTTTTGTTGGAACAAATTTCACATGAGATCGATGGAACCCGGACCTCAGTGGTGAAAGTCAAGCGACTTCGCTATGTGCCACGAGCGCGACTAAATCATAAAAGAATTAAACAAAGAAGAATAAGATACTCAAATAATTAATCTCATACCAGAAAAAGAATGGTTAAATTATTTTAAAAACTTATGGACGAATGACGAAACTGATGCAGTATTAATGGAACCCATTGACAATGTAGACAACATTGATATGCAAGAACTGGAAGAAGTACTCAAAGTTAGTAAAAATAAAAAAATCTGCTGGTACATATGACCTGAATTAATAAAGTACGCAACCTTACAGTTTAAACAAAGATTATTAGCTTTTATAAATACATGTTGTCATGAAGGACATGTACGTAATAAATAGAATGAAGCATATATCTGTCCTATATATAAAAAAGGAGACAACATTATGTAGCAATTATAGAGGAATAAGCTTATTAAACTCTTGCTATAAAATTTATGCTAATATAATAGGAAGAAGGCTAAAACCAATAATGGCAAATAAAATCTCAGAAGCTCAACATGAATTTAGGAGATGAAGATGACTTATGAATGACTGTATGAACTGTATGAATGACTGTATATTTACAATTACCCAATTAACAGTGAAAAGACGAGAACAAAATTTACTAACTTTTTACCTGTCCATCGACTATGAGAAGGCTTTTGATAAAGTTAGGAGACACTACTATGGATAATATTAAAAAAGAAAGAAGTACCAAAACATCTACAAATAGCTATACAGTGCCTATATAGAGAATATATAATAAAAATAAGGACAACAAAAAATGGAAAACATGCTTCAATCATTAATCAGGGTGTAAGATAAGGGTGCTCTGACTAGGGACTAATAGTGTATATATATATATATATATATATATATATATATATATATATATATATATAGTGACATACCAATATGTCACTGAATATTGTACAACATTTATTATAAATGGCGTCAATTAAAGGGGATAAATTAAGTGAATATGCTAGCACAGCAACAGTAAGCGAGCCGTCGTCAAGGTCAACATATTCATGCAGTGACAATCGCGGAGACGGCTAATTAATTCTACATAGAATTCTGGGATTGGCCGAAAAAGCAGTGACAGTCGTGAAGACGGCTAGTTCGTTTTGCAAGAAATTTAGAGATTGGCTAGGTACGAAAGTACATCAAATGTTATCTGCAAATAAACAATTGAAATTATGAACCGAGCTTTGCAGGGCTGAAAGAATACGAGAGACATTCATTCTGACTGATGCCGTGCTCATGAACGGATCGTGCTCCAATTAATGTTGGGAGTTTTTTTTCTTTGGGGACTTGTAAGCATCTACAAGGGAATGGATATTGAGAGAACATCAAAATTGGAACTTTAAGTGTGACAATGGAGCTTAAAATGTGAACGAGTTGGAGGGACATTGAGGGCTTGGGCGAAGTTGTCAGTGATTGGACTGGAATGTTAGCAGCAAATAGTTTATTGATCTGATGAACGGTGATTGAAGTGTGCTTCCGAGAAAAGAAGAGAGAAGATGGTGTTTGGACCTGAGGACGGCGGCGTCGGAGATGGATAAAGATAGTCCAAAAGCGCGCGAAGACATAAGGTTGGAACGGTCATGACAAACGTTTAATTTTAAATTGGGTAAAGTTATACAGTACTAAAATTGTTTTAAATTGTTTAATAAATTTCCATGTTTTTGTGAAATGAATATATGATTTTCATTGATCTAATTCTAGCAATGAAGGGGCAAGATAGAAAGATATTTGCTTTTCAGGTTCCTCGACCGAGTTTGTTTGAGTATATTCAGTTTATTTCAATATATATGTCATAAATGAGTGGCTTAAAAGTAATATATAGACAGACAATATATAGTAAATGATGTAAATATTACCACAGTATTATTTGCAGATGACCAAGTCATTATAGGCTCCACGGGACACAGTATCCAGGAAGCAATATATAAATTAGATTAAATAGCTAAGCAATATAACATGACTATATCAACTGACAAAACTAAAATCATGGCGTTTAGGGGTAGTGATCCAATACGAGCAAGCATAGCCCTTGGAAAAAATATAATAGAACATGTAAATGCATTTAATACTGAAACATCAATACCGAAATCCATATGGACATATAGAATTGAACTCTAGGGAAGAGCCTCACACTCCAATGTAGAAATAATTCAAAGATTTCAATCAAAAAGTCTCAGATTATTAAGCAATGCTCCCTGGGTTGTGTCAAACGCCACTATACACAAATATCTCCATATCACCACTGTTAAAGAGGAAATCACTCTTAAATCTCTCAAATACCAACACAGACTTGAAAAGCATAGCAGTAATCTTGCCATCAACATCTTAGACAACAGCACAATGACAAGAAGATTAAAAAGAGTACATCCTCTTGATTTGGACCACAGATTTAAATAATACAATTTTGTAATAAGTGTAATTTTATTCTATACCATTTTCATTTTGTTGCAGTGTTTCTTTATTGTATGTATGTTTTTTGTTATTGTTTATGTTATTGTTATTATAATGTGATGCATTTTTTCTTTCTCTATTTGGACAACTTTTTGAAAATAATATTTATAAAGAACAAGAGGTGAATGGTTTCTTTACAGGTCAACAACTTATGTACTATTGTATTTGCGGAATGTTCAAGTAGAACAAATTGCAAATAAAGCAGATGTTAAAAAAAACGTCGGGTCTTGAATCTAGCACCTCCCGGTCAGAGGCTCCGCAGTGACATCAGTTGATGCCTTGAGCCATGTCGCCCGGTGATTATTTCGTTTTTCCGGACATTTTTACTGCTACTGTCATTAGTCCCGTTAGTGTAGTGAATGTTTTATCTCGAGAAGTGGCGGTGTTTCTCTCCCTGATGGTGAGATCTGACGCTGGCGTTCACATCGACCTGGGGGGAATTTCCCTCTCCCGGGCACCGCCCCAGCCGGGTCAAGTTCTAAACGTCTCACTCGTATACTTGTATAGTGCTTGTAAGAGTGTGTAAGGTGAAAGGGTAGGACAAGAAAGAGGAAGAAACTCGCGCAGACCGTGGTCCATTGTCAGGGTACTGCTCCGGCATTCGCCAGGTACAAATCGGAACATCATGGAAAACTATCGATCAGAGCAGCCTGCCGCCAGAATTCTTCTCCAGACAGCGCCTGAACTCGACCTGACTATCCAGATAGTATGGAAAATTCGCCACCGTTGGGACCCGAACCCTAGGATCTCCCAATAAGAGTCGCAGCAGACAACGGAAATGATGACTCTGTTCTAACTCAGCCAGTCATTCAGCTTTTAAAATAACTAAAATTGCGCCTGTCGACATCCTCTTTCAAATTTACAAATCAATTTGCTAATTAATACAACAACACTAAATCCAGTGAACTTAAAGCAATCTTTTCCTCGGGTGTGTTTTTCAAAATGCGAAAGTCCACCTCATCGCCAGACGGCGCGCCCGTTACTCTTTCCGCTGGAATTGTAAATCTCGCGAGCGTAGCGTGGCCGCTGCGGCCGCCCCCGCAAATCGCTGTAACTGCTAAGGGAGCAGCGCAGCTCGTTACAAATAATGGCCCTAAATCTCCAGAGGAGCGCGAGTAGAGTGGGCTCCGCCGCGAGGCACGCTGCGTACGCGCTGCATGCGACCCGCCACCATGGACGAGCTGCGAAATCGCCACTGGAGACCCGGATGGACACTGCGTTTCAAGGCGCTCATACCACGGTACGGTTGCCGTCCTTCTTGTGGGAGGACCGTCCTTCATTTGAGAGGACCGTTCTTCATTTGAGAGGACCGTTCTTCATTTGAGAGGACCGTCCTACATTTGAGAGGACCGTCCTACATTTGAGAGGACCGTCCTACATTTGGGAGGACCGTCCTACATTTGGGAGGACCGTCCTACATTTGGGAGGACTGTCCATCATTTGGGAGGATCGTCCTGCATTTGGGAGGACCGTTCTCATTTGGGAGGACCGTCCTTTATTTGGGAGGACCGTTCTTTATTTGGGAGGACCGACCTCATTTGGGAGGACCGTCCTCATTTGGGAAGGCGGCCCTCATTTGGGAGAACAGCCCTCCATTCATATTAATTATTCTCTCGTCCTTCTTTTTATTTTAAATGTCATCCTTTTAGCAATTTTTAACATATTTTGTTGTCATTTATTTTTTCACGTGACTAAAATCTGCTCCGTGTATCGTTTATTGTTTAATTTAGAATAGAAAACATGAATATCCTTTTTCTGGACGCTGACGCACGCATGCATGGTAGTGTCTCTGTCTAGCGATTCAATTAAAAAGAGACGTTCAGACCATCTTCATCTGCATTTTATGAACAAATATTTTCACTTGGATCACAGATGGAGAGAAGAAAGAAAGAGAGCTGATGTTAGACTAAATTAAATATTGATAAAAAAGAAACGTGATGACGCTTGCTTTTTTCCTTTCTTTCGTGCCTCCTCCTTTTTACTTGAACATTGTTCGCAACTCCTAGTCCACGGACAGGTCTAAGGTAGCGGTCATAGTGAAGTCGATTTTGGACTAAATTTCGGACGGCCGTCTTCGAACGACTGCGTCCGATATGCCCGATTTGTTCAAACACGTGCAAGGAAATGGAAATGGGCATGTTGAAACCGAACGATCTTTTCCAACGGCGACCGGAAACATCGGCTGTTGAATGCACATCTGTTTTGATTTCCTCGGTTCCATTCGCCCTAAATCAGCTGGAAAGACAATCCCAAGTGTCACTCCCTCCTGCCACATGGATTTGCCATCCGTACCACGACTATCTGCAATTCATGCAGACGGTCTTGAGCGGGCATCTCGTAAATGTTTTACTCAAGGCACTGCTGAATTATAGGTATATTCGGACGATTTCGGATGCATCTTTTGGGTGACTTTTCGGATAATAAGTTGGATTATTTTGCTCCCAGATAGTCCAGTCTAACAACAGAAGAATTTATAGAATTCTAACGTTTGTATATTGTAGTTTCATTTTAGGCACAATAATATACTGACATGTGTTATGTTACCTGTTTGTGTTGAACCAAATTTTTATTAGACGTGCTTTCGTGGCTCACTTGTCATTAAACTTAAAAAAATTGGACTCGTGTCATAAGACCTAATATCCTTAGAACTAATGACCTCTCACCGAACAGTCGGATTCACGAAGTTTTTGAAGAGGGGGAACCCGCTTATTCGGCTCAGTGACATCATTTGCCGCTCTAGTGCCTATGAGCGGGAGGTCCTAGGATTCGAGTTACGACCTTGACAGAATTTTCGTCAATAGCTACATAGCTAGGTCGAATTCAACCGCTGCGGAGGAGAATTCTAGCGACTGGCTGCCCTGATCGGTAGTTTACTGTAGTTTATATGAATAAAGTAAAATAAAAATTGAAATAATAATAAATTTTTTGTTTTGGTAACCTTTCGTCAGACAACAAATTTGGTCAAAGGGCGGTTAAAGTTTAGTTTAATTTGAGAAAAGTAGTGGAATGTTTTCATTCACTACGTGAACTAGCAAAGATGTGGAAAATCCAGAAGTCAATTATAGCATGTTTGATAGCCCTACCAGAGATAAAGATAGGTTAATTTAGATTTTCACGAAAAATTCAGAAGTTTAATTACTGTAGGAATCATTTCATTACTTGAAATTAGATTCAATCGATGGGAGGGGTTGTAGTGAAGAAATATTTATTATTTTATTCAGATTAGTGCATGTATATCCCCGGTTCAATTAAGTATTTTTGTAAACGTTCTAAATAGGCTTCTAATGACGGAAGTTTTCTGCCTCGCCTCCTCTCTTGGCTACTCTAAAGAAAAGGGGAATTCTTGAGATCTCAAGACAAGATTCAGAAGTTTAACCACAGTACCAACCATTAAATAAGTTGACATTAAATTCTTCATTCATTATAATATGATTGGCAGGTTTGTTCTTGAATTTTCTGCATTGTGCCCTGTCTTCCACTTTATCATTAAACCGTTGCCACCTTCTCGGCATGTATTGGCTACCATATGGTGCCAATTCTGGCTACTATATGGTACCATCTTTGTCATCCCTGTCCTTTCCACAACTAGACCATCAATTATAAATATTATTTATTAATACAATTAAAAGTTGTTTTAATAAGATGTAAATTATTACACTCGTATTACCTCTAAAACACAATGATCACATTTTAAAAGCTGATATTGTTTGGTCAACGTAATGTAATTAGCTTTGAAAATCTATAATCATTTTATCTGCGATTTTTCATAACGTTTGTGTGCATATAATACTGGATTTTATAGTGTCCAATTGCCCCAAGGTAGAAGTGATTTAAACATTGTTTTGATTGAGCTAAAAAAATGACAGTTTAAGGAATGTTCTTATCGTAAATAAAAGACACACACTCCAGTTGCAGTTGAGCATTCCTTTATTTCATTACTAGTACAATGACAGCTAAAGAGTTAAAGACTACGGTACAAGGAACATTTCTTAGAGGGTGTTAATAGTAATCCTGTTTTTGAATGTAGTATACTAAAAGTGTCCCACGTGATAAATAATCCCAAATGCATAAAACATTTGTTTTGCTGTTAACGGGCCAACTGACGTTCACATCAACTGACCTTAACACGAGTTCATCATGAACGTTTGTGTGCCTTGCAGCCTCTGCTTGATTGTAGGCTTGCGCTTTTTTCATTGCTGCCGAATTATACCGGGTCGACCGGGAGGCTCCCGAAGGCTGCGGTCTTCTTGCGGAGTTGCAATGAAAGAAAGCCGTATTCTCCTTTCCAGAGGAGTCGCCATTGATTGATTGATCGATTGATTGATGCTTCCAGACATGTCATCTGTTGTAGTCCTTAGTCCTGCTAATGTAGTGAATGTTTTATTCCGGGAGAAAGTGATATTTCTACCGGCGTATATTATACAGGTACCCTAGGTACTATGTACTATTTTACGGAACGTAACATCCCCGACGCAATTCGAGTAAATGGCGCGCATGTTGCTTTACATAAGGCACGCAGGTCCCGGGACTTCGCCCTGGGCGAGCGGCGCTTCCTCGTAATCTGAGGGCGTAACTCAAGAGCTTTCACGCAGTTGGATCGCCCCGGGGGCGTATTTCAACCGGAGGGCGCGACGCGATTCGTCCAGCTCTGGACGCGCATTAATGGGCCCCCTTATACCTCACACCGGACACCCGATACCGGCGGAGATAATACTAAGGACTTAATGCGCAATTTTAAGCTTATTTTCGCACACAAATTGAGTTTTCGAAAACTCATATGAAGAACTACTTACAAAATGCAATAGTGAATAGAAGTACCAGTAATGGAAATATTAACGACGTGAGAGATGTAAAAATAATACATTTATGTAATTTTTGAGAAAACAAAAGAATACTTCAAATGGCTTTTTTGTCTCGTTATTCAGAGAATTTAGCACTAGTACCCCTGCATGGAAGCATGGATGGTTTTTCAAAAGATGGATGTTGAAATATTATCTCTAAACATGTACAATGTTCCGCACATGAAGTGGATTGTAACAATGTGGATATTAAAGATCGTGAATGAAATTGAGTAAGAGGTTGTTTTCCGAAACGTTAATCTTAACACCTATGACAAAATATTCCACATCTGTGACGTAACCTTAAGTAGTTACAGATACTGATGATCTATTTGATATTGAAATCATGGCTTATTATTTGATTGTATTACTCCAGTGATCTGTCAACTTATTGAATAATAGAAACCGGGTCTTCGCGATCTGTTGGAAGGCATTAAACTGGTTAAGGAGGAAAGGCCTGTCAATTGAGTATTTGAATTTTTTTAAAAATTAGTTTCATCCCAAAGACGACTTCAACTTCTTGTCGATATTTTCGTTTCATTTTTAATGTCGGTGCATTTCCGAGCGCGCAATGAATCCAAATTGAGGAAGTCAACCATGCCGAGTCGTCCCTGTGGACGTCGACCGTAACAAGGATGTAACTGATGCCGACAGTGAGGCTAATAACCCTCACGAAAAAAAAAACTGGTTGAATCAGTGTTGTCACGCTGCCAACACCAAAAATCCCACACAAATGTTTACAGTGTCCCCATTTTGCCTCGGAATGTCCCACGACAATTTAATAAGCGTACGCCCACAAAAAAGGAAATAAATGGAGTAGTTATAGTCAGCAGCGTCAGCCGATATACTGTTATGTGCGGCATCTCGTAATAAATCGTGGGATTGCTCTAACTTCCCATCGTTTACTCTCCGCAACATTTGACGACAGAACGCGGGTCGTTTACGTTTTAACGATGTTTTGCCGGGTTTCTTCTGTTTGAACGAGCGTGTACCTTTAACTACGAGCTGGAATTCCGTAGAATTTAATCCCTGCAATGTTACCTAGATGATATGACTGTCCTTTCCCAGATTATTGAAATTTTTTATGATGTATGCAAAATCTAGAATTCTTAATACAAACAGTATGCACATGTTTCTGTTATTTTGTTGTTGTTATTATAATAATTATCATTATTATAATTATCATTATTATAATTATCAGTTTTATAATTATCCTTAATCTTATAGTGTATTATTAATCTTATATAACCCAAAAATCCATGCAAATTAATTTATTTTTAGAGAGTAGGTTTTAGATGATGTCTAGTTATGAAATATTATTTAATTTAAAAATACTTTCTTACGTTTCGAAACGTTTTATTATTTACAATATTTTCCTGATTTAGCAATAAAACACTGATTTTTACATATTTGAAGTACTACATCTCTTATTTGGAATTAGAATCAAATGAAATATACTTTCATCTAAATGTATTACCATCCCAACAGTTATTGTTATTATTATTATTATTATTATTATTATTATTATTATTATTATTATTATACATTGTTTTTCTCGGTATTCACCGGATTTTTATTTGACTTTGTGTCGGGTTAATAACCAAGACACAGGTCAATTCATGTTTCGTCGCAATTTAGGAATTTTCGAACAATCCTGCATGTGTTTAAGATGATCGATTTTTGCATAATTTTATAGGTATATTTTGGTATTTGAATAAGTTCCAGATTTTTATGAATGTTATTTGGTATAACTCCTGTACACGAAATGACCAGAGGAACAATATGAACTTTTTGGAGATGCCATAGTGCCTTGACTTCAGCTGCTAGTTCTGTATACTTTGTTATTTTTTCTGCATGTGCTGTTTGAAGATTAGCTGTTTGTGGAACAGTTATGTCAATCAGGAAGCCAATCTTTTGCTGTTTATCTACAAAAGTTATGTCTGGTCTATTATGGTGAATAGTTTTATCTATAATAATTTCTCTATCATAGTACAACTTAAAGTTTGAATTTTCAAGTACAGTATCGGGAACATATTTGTAATATGGGCAGGCATATTATTATTATTATTATTATTATTATTATTATTATTATTATTATTATTATTATTATTATTATTATTATTATTATTATAAAAATTTGCATATGTGTTACATTTTCAGTTTTATTAGAATACCTAAAATCCTAGAGTTACATAAATCAAGTTTCATATGCATATTTTTTTCAAAAGTATTTTAAGAGGTTTAGCAAATTGGCTATGTGGTACACCTTCAAAGAGGTTGAAATGTAAGAATTACTATGTAATTATATCTTAAAAGAGTCGTCAAATCGAACTGGCTCATATATTCAAATATCATTTACGTAATTTTTTTCACAGTTAATATCTTAAAACTATATATTAATATAAACTAAATATAAACTATTATATAATATATAAAAAAGCTGAAATGGACGTCAAGCTTACGTTGTACTGAATCCCAACAGGACAAAACGAGGAGACGCTAGCAGCCGTAATGGCGCAGGAAGATCTTTTAGTTGTGACAATTAAAATATTCTATTGACTTAATGGAGTCTGCTACAGAGAGAATTTATGAATGATCTCTGTAGCCAACTATGTTTCTCTTAAAAGACAAAGATAATTCACAACCGTATAACAGGAACGTTTCCTGATTTGCCGTTTCCATGTATATTGCAATCTCAAGTTCGCACGAAGTCACAACTGTTTTGCGTTTATTATGCTTTTAATTGTGAATATAATTTAGAATTTGTTCAAAGTAACGCAATTTTGGAACAGCTGCAGATAAGTTTTTATTTGGATATTTTGTGATTGCAGGACACAGAGCGATCCTTTTAGAGTGCAGTAATTGATAGCGTCGCTAAAACAGTATCCACCCTAAAAGAAAATAATTTAAAATTATATTTATAAATGTATTTATTTATTAATAATGGATTTCTGAGTTGTATTATATAACAATCATATCAAAATTTTTCTTTGCATATTCGTTAACGGCCGTCCGTAACGCATTTGAAGCTGTTGACAAGAAAGAGAAAGCGTTAGGCTCCCACTTCATTCCACCATAAGGCCTGTGTAAAACGAGGCGTGACGTCATGCATTCACTGCGCAGGATTACCGGAGGACGAAGGCTTCGGTCAGGGAGCCTTCAAGGGAGGGGGTCTAGGGTCTGAAGAAGGGCGTGCTCACGAGATAGCATTACTATGTAGCTCAGCGAGTAGCATTGCGCATCAACTACTTTTCCCAATATACAGTAGGTGCGCTACTCCCTTAAGCCTTTATCAGAAGCGCGAAGTCTATAGGACTGTAGTTTTCGTGATCGGAAGAGATTATGTATAGAAATGCAATGTAATGTAATGCAATTGCAGCCTTCCCCATTTAGAAAACCACGAGCCCCGACTGAAGTAAAGTGTATGCGCATATCACTAAACGTTTTGTAACGTCGTAGCATTCACTTGTCGTCGGACCGCACAAGGCGCGGGCCGGGGCGTGGGAGGGGGTGGTCCAGATGTGGGGCTGGCGGTGCATCCGGAGCGGCCGCTCCGAGGGTGGAAGCCAGCGGGGAACATCCGGCGGTCAGCTAGCGCAGATGGACGGGTGAGGACAGATCGTCTGCAGCTGGTCGGCGGACCCCTTTGTGCGCCCGGCCCAAAAACTCGGTAATGAGGTGACGCGGTCCGCGGGTCTTCAGCGTGTGAGGTCTGTCACGTGACTCCTCGCTGGAGACGCCGGTGGAGTGTTGGCGATTGGGCATTCGAGTTTGGGCCGAATCGCGGTGCGGAGGCATATGCTGATCCGTGAGGGAGTCGCAGGTTGCGAGGGTGGCTACACCAGATGCCAGGAGCGGTGCTACAGTTTAGCACGCTGGGGCACGCTGGGTCAGGCTGAGGCGGCTTGCCTCAGGAACGGTAGTTTCCGGAGGAGAATGTACATATTGTAATATGCAGTAACATTAAATAAAACTTGTACAAAGAACTCCGTGTCTGTGTTGTTCTTCACACCACGACGACGTCACAGTTTCAACGCATATTATCTCCTTCATTAAGAAAGAAGATTGACGAGAAATTGACTTATTTTGTTTAACAAATACAATTTCAACAAATACAAATTTTTCAAACAAATACACTTTTTTAAACAAATACAATTTTTCAAACAAATTTTTCAACAAATACAATTTTTTCTCTTCAAGACCTTGAGAAGTAAATGAATTAAAAATAAAGGAAATTATTAGAAAAACGCTTATTAATAGAAAACCTCAGAAGGAAAATGTTTGTGTCAGGAAAATATTGCGATTGGAAAATGACTCCTAGAGAACCTGTTTTTCACCTTGCTCCAATCTTAAATTTTCCTCTATTAGCAGAACAGATTAAGGACTGTGATAAGTTACCTGCGTCACTCTATAACCCTTTCCCCTAAGTGCTCAAAGATTGTCGCAGGCATCTTAAAAGCTCAAAAATAAATTATTTAATAATACGTAATACACATTAATTCGCTGCTTAGGCAATTATTAAAGCAGTTATTATTGTAACAATTATTTACTTTGGGTATTATTAAATGCATCATCTAATAATTATTAAGGTCGCTTTGTATAGAAGAGTTGAGTCGGTGTTGAAGTGGAGTGGAATATAGAATGAGAAGTAGTGCAGTGCCGTAGTGTCGTGAAATGAGTGTATTTAGAAAATTACGTCTTTATTGCGTTAAGATATTTCTATACCACTGACAAAAACATTTAGAGTTATTGTTGTTGTTGTTAATATTTTATTACCAATATGATTATTGTTCTTATTCAGAAGGTATCTTGTGTTATTTCTTGGATTCTTATTGGGTAGTTAGAAAATGATGTGTTTTGTTTTAAAATAACCATATAGAGTAGACACAAACACGCAGAATTATTATTATTAAATTTATTATTATTATTATTATTATTATTATTATTATTATTATTATTATTATTATTATTATTATTATTAGTATTAGTATTATTAAATTTGAAAATTTTAAATGATATTATATATAATTACTTTATTGGGATGTAAATTATGCTATTTTTCTACAAGAATTACAGAAACATTTTTTTTCTTGCTGGGCTTTTCCCAGCTTCAGCGATCCGTGCCGGGTACCCACTATGTCCCTCCTAGGGACACGTACTAACCTTTACACTAGATACACACTTACGGGCTCCTCGGTCTGTGGTCAGCAGACTCAGAAGGCGTTCCGCGGCAACACACACAATACATGAAAGACAAGGGTCAAACAACCAGGGTCACGGCGAGACTCGAACCCGCGACCCTTCGGACCGAGGCGGTGATTCGGCATAGTGTCTAGCCCATCCAGGTCGGCAGATTTCAAGAAACCTTACTTGCAGTAATAATAAATACTAGCGTATCAGTGCGAGAAATCTCGCATATTAAATTCCATGTTTCCTTTTCCGTATAAAGAGAGGAAGTTGTTAACTGAACGGTTTATGTATTTTAAAAATTTAAAAAGGTAACTTCAAGGCCCTTGAACGCTTCTTTTTGGAGTTATTTAACTATATAATTTGACAATAGAGTGTTGCGGGTTGCATTTGACATTAATATTAACATGCGTTTTTTCAAAAAAACACATAAAATTTTGAAGTCAAAATGCAATACGTCACGTCTCTGTAAAATTTTCTTGTTTTAGAGATTTCATTTATAAAGTTCGGTTGCGTGTGAGAGCCGCAAATAATATAGGAGACAATTTACCTACTATCTCTATCGGCCCCTCTAACCCCGTCGTCCCACCCGCTGTCATGTCCCACTCCACCCTTCGTGATCCGCCACGTTCAACACCTTGCCTTGGTCCATGGCAATTCCTTCTTTCAGTGTCATATACTGATTAGTACGTAGACTAGTCTCCAGATGCCTCTAGCGCCTTGTCAGACTTATCCTAGCAAGTATACCTAGGGTAGTTTGCCATTGCTTTCTCTATAGACGCTATTGCGTCAATTTTGACATTTGATTTGAGTACAAGATAGCACAGGATAGGATACAATATCCGCAATCTTATTCAGTAATTCAAATCGAAACTCCAATTGGTGCTAAATTGCTAGAGGATTTAAGTTTGCCAGGATCAGTCAAGTGCTTCTCCTGGGATCTGTTTTACATGCAGACAAGCGTCCGCATGCATACCGTCAATTTTTGGCACCTCAAAAATCCCCCGACTTAGACCGGATTTGAACCCGCGAACTTGGAATCAGTAACCCGACACGATAACCACTATACGATCAAAGCCGGTTATCGGAACTAATTTTCAGTTTTAAACTTGAATTACTCAAAACCTAATGGCATTTTTAGAACAAATCATATGCATTTATAGTTCTTTTTTCAAATGTTAATTGCACTGTGACAGTTTTTCTCACAGTTTCATAAATTTTTGCAAAAAAGTAAAAAAAAAAGAGCTTACTACATTCTGCTTTAGGAGGAGAAAACGATGATATGGGAGATCTTTGTGAAGTCTCTTGTAGACAGTGACATTTCTCTTGATTGGGATGTCAAGTGCAAAGCATTTCATTAAGATAGGAATAAAAGTGTAGATTTGTAAAAAAATCTTCATATAAAAAGAAAAATGTAAACAATGTATTCTAAATTACACCCGACAAAATACACCGCGTTTCAGTAAAAACCCTATCGAAATCGGTTTAGCCGTTCCCGAAATTAGCTCTGGACAAACAGACAAAACATAATTGTAAAACAATCGGATGTGTTTTTATAATATGTAACTTCCCATATGAAATTATGATAGAAAGACGTTTTGAAATCACGGACACTCCAATTTCATTACACCGTGGCTCAGGGCATCTATTGATATCACCTCAGTGCCTCTGACCGGGAGATTCTAGGTTTCGAGTCCCGACGGTGGCAGGATTTTCGAGACTGGCTACATAGCTAGGCGGAATTAAGAAAGAAGAAAAATTCTACCGGTAGGCTGCTCTGATCGGTAGTTTTTCGTAGTTTCTCCGATCAACATCAGGCAATGGCACTATGCACTATGCACTATACTACCACACAAGTCGGAAGACCGGTCGGGAGCTTAGAGCTTGTCCCAGCTAAGGCGGGGCCCCGCTGGATACTCGGTTCGGCACCGAAAGATCGCCACCACATCTCGCGATAAAAACTGCACTACACTTACAGGAAAATAGCTTATCAATTGACGTCCAGAATCAATCAATTTAATTAATGTGCATTGCAGATATTGGAGATTCGGGGGCGGCCATGTAGTCTGATGCGTCCTTCGCAGGCTGCGTTTGGAACAGCGATGACTGCCCACGCGAAGGCAAGAGCGTGGCGTGGCGTAGCGTGGCGTGGCGTGGCGTGGCGTGGCGTGGCGTGGCGTGGCGTGGCGTGGCGTGGCGTGGCGTGGCGTGGCGTGGCGTGGCGTGGCGTGACGTGACGTGACGTGACGTGACGTGACGTGACGTGGCGTGGCGTGGCGTGACGTGGCGTGGCGTGACGTGACGTGACGTGACGTGGCGTGGCGAGGCGTGGCGTGGCGTGGCGAGGCGTGGCGAGGCGTGGCGAGGCGTGGCGAGGCGTGGCGTGGCGAGGCGTGGCGGGGTGTGGCGTGGCGTGGTGTGGCGAGGCCAGCTGCGGGGGCGGCGCCGAAGCTGTCGTCGCCGGTGACGGAAATTGCGTCGCCCGCTTTATCTCCAACACAGCGTTAACACAAGAGCTATTGTGCGGCAGCCGTAATTAGACTAAAGATGATTAATTAAGTCGTGTTCTTACCTCCCGCCACGCCGCGCCAACTGCTGCGGCGAAGTCCTTCTGCGACGCCACCCTCTCTCTTTCCCCTCGTCCCCCCTCCCTCGCTGGATTCTCCTCGCCACTGAATCTCCATTCGTGTTGCGAACGCTTCTCAGAGATTTGCTCCAATGCAAATACCCCACATTTCAAGACGACAAAAACATAGTCCATTTTTGGGTCCAGAGAGAAAAAATGTAGTATTTGGCAAAGCACGACAGCAAATTGTCCTGTGTGTTAAAATGTTCGGGGGTTTTATTAAGCCCATTTAGTCAAAATGTTCAGTATTTAATCTATACAAACAGTGTTTTGTGTGCAAGATCCAATGCCATGCTCTAATTTTGTTTTCCTTTCGAATCCTAAACATTTAGCTGACGAACTTCAAGTGAAAACACGGAGCTTCATTGAACAACTCTAGCAGAAAATGAAACAAATGTTGCTAATTTCAATATTAGCTGGTCATATCAATATAATATAACGGTTTTGAATGAGATACGTCCTAAGCAATCCGTGAATAACCGCATTGATTGATCAATATATGAAATATGTGAACAAAATAAGAGATCCCCAGCTTCTTAAAGATAATCTTTAAACATTTGGAACTTTATTGCGACACAACTAAGCAGAAAGACAAATTATAAAATACTTCTTTAATTTAGTATTCAAGGACAGTATCTTCGCACTAAAAAAATATCGTCTTCCAGATTGGCAAACTAAAGGTTTATTATCTTAAGTCAATAAACAGTGAATTCCTAATCAGCATTTCTAACCTTAATAGAAAATTGACATTTCCGTACATTTTCAATATCAGTCATTATTAAATGGCTACCAGAAAATTTTATATTTTTGATTCTTGGATGTACATCATTTTGCTTTAGAATATTGTGTATTGATATTTGATCACCCTTTAACAGATGGCATTTCGAAAGAAGTACCATAACATGCCGTGGACTTTGTGGCAAACTGAATATTTTGGATATGAATTTCTCTCATAACCTGTGCCGCACCATTTGGGATATTAGTTTCTTCAGTATGTAGCGGTTTTACAGCTAATGAGAAAATCGCCTCCCCAAACTGCTTGGCAGAGCATGAACACGGCATTTAATAGTGAGCCGATGAGAGATGTCTTATTTAAATATTATTAACTCCAATAGTTCCAATTATTTAAGACAATCAAAAGAAGAGGTTATTTCTTGTCAATACTAAAGTATTCTCAAGGGCCAGTGATTGCATTGATTGATTGATTAATAAATTTAAGTTAAGTTGGTTATTGTCTTTTTTCATTCACTATCTTCAAACAAGTTTTACTCGTGTTCTGACCCGTTTTGTTTCTTGAATGTCATATTTTCAGGACAAAGATTACCATCAGTCAGTTTTTTTAAAAAACTTCGTCAACAACAGAATTGTTATCTAATTTTCCGTTATGGCGACTACTTTTATTCCTGGGTAGAGCGAGAAAGAACATCTACAATACATTCAACCAGTGCAAGAATCCATGCCAATAATTATGGTTTTGCGCTGTCCTTTATGACACAGATGCCATATGGCATAATAATGTCCACTGCTACACTGCGTGAGGGTTAAAAATTTCCCTGTTTGGTGCATGGCTGCATTCATCTTGTTGTAATGAGGGGAAACTAATAGGAGCGAAAGTTGAAGTAAAGTATGACCGTAAAGGCATATTATCATGGAACAGAATACTCTTAAACTTACAAAACACATTACATTTTCACTCCTCTACCCCTTCTCTTCTCTCCAAAATGCGTATTTTATCGATAACCTTCAAAATGTCTTAATTTTTAAATTTCAGAAAGTATATTTCACAGAATGGTATCTTATTGGAGGAAGGATGTATTGGAACATGCAAAAGAAACATTATTAATATGAAGCTTTATTTAGATTAAAAGCTTAATTTGAAGCAAAAAAATTGAATTAAGGCGAATAAAATAAATTTCCATTAATACACATAACATACACATACACATACACATACACATAGAATATTTTACACATATCGATTATTACTTCTCTTTTCAAATATTCTTTGAATGCAATTATCTTGGAATATTAACAGGAAATCGTTTATTGCCATTTCTCATGTTTATTATTGTATTTTAATGTTCCGATAGGAATCCGCGAACAGGAAATGTGAAAAATAATACTGGGAGTATTTCTGTCACTCTGACTGATTGCATTTTATGCAGTCTCAATACAAACCACGCATAAAAGTAAAAATAAATCATTTGATGAGATTTCGTCTAGTACCAAAAGTGTAATGCGAGAGCGCGAAATTAACGATCAAGTAATTTTCAATTAATAATGAAATTGGAGAATAAAGCTGCAGTTACATCACGTGGAATGTAGTGAGGAAGCATTCATAACACAGTTTAAATGGAGGATTGTAGGAAAATACAGAGAATAGAGACTAAAACATAATTATGGTGAATCGTTTTCCAATTTTGTTTGTAGATTTGCGAAACATTTCCACCGCAATTTCGGAATCCAATTGTTTGGGTCGAAGCGAGGAAGTCGAGAGCTTCGTCACCATCTCTGTTCCACGATTCGTAATAATGTAACTAGTAGAGAATTTGAAAACAAAAATATTTGTGTGATATTAATTGGAGAAAAACCATGTTCAATAAGAGACTTTTTGGTCTGAAAAAAATAAGTTGACGTCTGTTATACAGTTATTAATGTTACATTATTTCTGGCGTACTTAAAACAGACACTTACGTACATTTTTTAGACTTTTATATTAATTCAGGACGTTTCTATTCTAATTGGGATCTTCTTTAAAGATGAAATTTTTGAAAAATATTTCAATAAGAGTTGAATCGTCAAACATAAGTGGTTTTTTTTTCGAATAATGTCAGAAACAATTTAACATTAGTCTGAAAGGACTTTTTAACTGAATTGGGAATGTTTTTTTTTTTAAATTTTAACAATGTTATCGACTTGGTAGCTTTTGAATGTTCAAAGCAATGCGTGATCCTACGTAGGCAATGACTGTCGTATTCTTATTAAATTTCTGTGTAGTTTTGCATCACCTTTAGTAGTCTTCCGTATTAGTGGGTATGATCTGAAGCATAATTCATTGAATTTGTGTATTTACCACAATAATTTAGAAGTATTTCCTGCTAAAGTAGAACATAACTGTGCCAAGAGGCACTTCTATAACCACAGTAACCACATTAATCATTCCATAATACATTTCCTTGAAGTTACGAAGTATCCGAAACTTTCCTGTGAAAATGTGTATATTTGTTTCTACACTGTATAAGTTCATGTTGTGTTGACTATTATTATATTTATCTTCTCCTACTCTTCCTTTGTAAGGTCTTACATCATCTGACAATAAATTAACTTGTAAACAGGTGTGCTTAAATTAAACATGGTCAAATGTTTCTCTGGAAGTAAATTTATAGGTAGAAACTGTACAACGAGGAAGTAAAATAGGGAAACAAAGCTATCGTGTGACAGTAAATTAATTGTTTTACGTTTTTCTATTTTAATTTTTTACTTTTGGGTTCTATAATGAACATGGGTATGGGATGAAATTTGAATATCTTGTGAATTTTCATTTTATATTTTCTTACGTAGTGTTTTGTATAATTTTAGTGTCTTGTGAATTTCGTTTAATTTTTTTGTTATTTTGTAATTGCATGTAAAAGAGTTGGGGTTATTATTTTTCAATATTATAATTGGAAACGGTATGGGGAGGCAAATCGTAAACTGTTTCAACTGTGTACTTTTTAATTATTTTGTTTTACTAGCGTTTTTTATCAAACGTATTCAGCGTTATTTTAAGAATTTAGAGAATTTTGATTAACGTGTTTGCTATTTTGCATCATGTATAAATTTATGTAAAAAAGATGGATCCAATTTTTCTAGATTTTATAAGATGTGAAATAAAACTGTTATACCAGTTCTAACAAAAGCGATTTGCCTCCTTGCTGTGATGTTTTACATTCAGGTCAACGATATATTTATACCATTCTGAACAGAGATTTCAACGGTAACTAGACAGACTAGGGATTTTTCGACGAAATGGGGAATGATAATACCTCGGATACGAAAACAACTAGCCGAGATTTATCTATGAACAATATGAAAACACAATTGACAAAATATGAAAGTCACTGGCCACTTTTACCGCAGTCATAGAGAGACAACCATTCCAAAGTGGCAATTACAAACGATGAACATAATGTTTGACGAACGAATCCGCTGATTATTGAATTCCGAAAAATCGCAATATTCATATTCATAGAATGGGTAACGGCATCGCCCATCGCACACGCTGGCCGGCTAATACAGCAGCAACAAAATTAATTTATTCTGCGATCCGCTTCTGAACGGATTATTTAGTTGGATTTTCTGAGGTCTGTTTCGGTTAACCGGAACTTGGGTTATGGGGAGACTACTGTATTCATTTGTTTGCTGCGAGCGCCGACGCGCTCATCTGAAGCGAAACGCGCTCCCTGTCAGCAACACATCGCCCCCGAGAGGAGCGGGCACTCGAAAAACGCCCAGCGCCGTCCGTCTTCCGCGGCGGCTGCGACCTCTCGCCCCGGCGCACGTGCGGCACGCAACCGCGGCACGCAACCTCGCCCCGCCCCACCCCGCTCCCTGCCTCGCCCCCTGCCTCACCCCCTGCCTCACCCCCTGCCTCACCCCCTGCCTCGCCCCTTGCCTCGCTCCCCGCCTCGCCCCGCCTCACTGGAATCGGAAAATGGATAAATCCTGGAATGGAAAAAGTCAGGAAATAATGACGGAGATTGTTGAGAAGAAATTTGATATTTTTAACTTATCAGAGACAAAAAAGAAAAGTAAAGGCACTGAAGTCATCAATAACTACATCCTGATCTATAGTGGACGAGGTAAAGATAAAGGAGCTGGGGTTGGAACACTCCTGCACAAAAAGTACCAGCAATGAGGAAATAGATTATGTTAACGAAGGGTTACTTAGAATAAAAATAAACGAAATGTGTATCCATATTATTAGCATGTATGCTCCGGATAGGGCCAAACCTTGAGAGAAAAGGAAGAGCCTTTTATGAATAGCTACAAAATATAGTAGACAAAATATCAGAAAATCAATTTACTCTAATATCCGGGGATTTGAATGCACGAGTGAGGAATAATCCATTGGATGGGATAAAACAACGGTTCCATGAGAATAATAATGAAGATCTTCTAATTGACTTCTGTGTTCAAAATAACTTGCTTATCAGTAATACCTTTGATCATGACTTCAAGTATAAGTATGCCAGGGATATGATACCATTAGGAAGAAGAAACCCCCGAAGGCCTAAAAAATGGAGAGATCAGCAGTCAACATCTAATGAATACCCGGGATGAAGCGTGAAGAAAAAAAGGTGTACAACCTACACAGAAGAAGAAGTAATCGTATAATTAAGTTGTCACTAATGCCGTGAGAATCAACCTCAGCTAATAAATCAACCTTCAAAGATTTTGTAAAAAAAATAAGGTCTAGTAGAAGTTATGTTGACCTATTATTGCCGTTGTCTCATTTATCAATTGAATAAGATCATTTGTTCAAAATCATTTTGCATTTTATAGTAACTAGAGACAGAGGAGAAACCGTCAATGTGAAGTATCCCAAACATATAATACGCGATGTACAGCTTAACACATAAGTAGGAACTGATTTTATTGCAGTGAAAAACTGGACAGAAGAAGTGTCTGGAGACTTACAAACAATAATAGCTTAAAGAGCTGTCTAGTGGGACCACATCTACGTACATTTGTCTAATAGAGCCCCCACAACCTCAGCGCTTGCGTTACGTGTCAAGTCATTGTTAATATCAGTAAAAGGATATGTAATATCAGACCTAACATAGACTGCCACTCCCCCACCCCTAAGGATTTAATATCAAATCGTATAAATTTGAACCCAGAGATATTTACCTATGGTACGATGATTGGTTTTCACCTGATGCTACATAGCATTTAGGTTATCAGGTGAAACGCAAACACAGCAAAATATTAATTTCATACATGTTTATCAAATCTTAGGCCAGCGACAAATGGGGTATTAACAAACGGACATTAAGATGAGTCATAGCGAGCCGGCTGCACAGTGGAGAACTCGTAACATCACCAGAATCATATAGTCATGCCAATAATTGAGTTGTATCCTCATTAAAGAGAATGCTAATTTTTTTTCATTCAAATAAGAATTTGAGGTTGACAAAACGGTCAAAGGTACTGTTTTCAGCGGTTATTGTATGACTGAATCTGACGGTTGTTTCACCATTAATCAGGTGACAACTATTTTTAATAAAAACATGAAGATTACATAAAAGAACAATGAGGAATACGGTAACCCATCATTCTCATTGCTTCATTTTCTGGTAATGAAAATTAAATGAAAATAGTACTATCAAGCGTACGTACAGCAGAGGAATCGGTAATACCTGGTTATTACAAAAATTAACGTTCACGTGAAACGAGGAACGCGAATGGATCCAAAAGGTCATCGGACAACGACGATTTTACTGAAAAACAACGGAGTTCTTTTTTCGCATTCTGTGCATTCAATGGAATCTCGATATATCGAATATGAATGTTAAAATAAAAAGTTCCATTCATCAAATATTTTGAATTGTCGCATACCGATCATAATAAGGAATGAAAAACAGAAGGGAAAAATGGAGATATTTTGGATTGATTGAGGCCTCATTAATTGAGATCCCACTATTCCCAGAGGATGCCGCAAAACACAGTTGCAACTCTGTCAGTTACTTCCAACAGCATTTTGTTCACTCTTCACTCTACGCAACGAATATGAAACTTACTTGTAGGCGTAGGCTAGAAAGAATACTTACGACTTTATGTCTTTTCTCAGGAAGGTGATTATTAGAAGTGGTTGACTCTGGTATTCCACTGTGCAAAGGATAGTTAGGAGAGGTTAATGATGATAGAAGAATGAATATGGCTTTGATGTTTAAATAGAATAGCTGACCGCAGGAGAAGATAAATACAGACACACATCATAAAAGCACCATATCTAACGTGGAGGACAATCTTTTAACTTTGCGTACTTGGACGCTGTTCTAAGCTCCTACCGCAACCGAAGCAGGAACGTTTTGTGTTTGACCAAATATTTTGAAAAACTACGTAGGCCTTCTGCATCCGGCCCAGCGTGCAGCGGCGGTGGCGGCGGCGCCGGCGCCGTAAATACCGGCGGGCGGAGCGCTGCGCCGCGAGCGGGGTTTTATCTGCGCGTAAACACGCCGTCATTGTCTCCGGCGTCGCCCCATTGTGCGGGCGCGTTATCTGGAGCGCGCCGCTTTTTCGGCAGCGCAGAGGCCCAGGGCGATGCGGGCTCAGGTGGGGGCGGCGGCGGAGGTGGGGGCCGTGGTGGCGGATGAGCGGGGACCGTTGCGGAGACGGTGACGAAGGCGGAGACCGAGGTGATAGAAATTGGGGGTCGTTTCAGGGGCGGTGTCGGAGGCGGGGTGGTGATGGCGTGACATCGCAGCGGTGGTTGACTAGTAGGCGGTGGTGGCGGATGCAGCGGTGACGGTGACGGAGGCAAGGGTGGTGGTGGAAGATGTAGTAGGGGTGGTTGGAGAGGCGGTGACTAAATCGGGGGTGGTTGCGGAGGTGGTGATGGAGGGGAAGGGTGGTGGGGGTAGATACAGTGGTTGGAGAGGCGGTGACGGAGGTGGGGGTTCTGGATTCGGAGGTAGTGGGGGCGAGGCAGATGCAATGGGGAGGGGTAGCGGTGGCGGCGAGAGTGGCCGGAGATGGCGGGGCCAAGTGCGGATGCAATGAAGGTGGGTGCAAAGATGAAATGTCTACAGAGGACGTCTAGCTCGGAGTGCATTTCCAAGCGCTCGAGTGTGCGGGAGTGGCGAACAGAGGGCAGGAAGATGGTGTGGGGGCAGATAGTGGCTTCAGGATTGTATCTACTTGGCTGTCTGGGAGACGTCCGCGAGACATGCCTTGGACACGACGTCCTAGGCATACAGAGTCCGACCGCGAAATCCTAAGCCCTCACCTTTAGGATTGATGTATGGAAGAACGGATCTGTTGCCTTGCGATCGAAGTGAGAATAATTTTTGTAGGGGATTGGTTAGGGTGTAACAAATAACGGCAAGGACGATGACATGACGGTAGGGCAGGTCAGCGATCGGGAGACCAAAAGATTAGAAGTGAGAAACAGAGAGAGTAGGGGGAATGTTCTGAGGAGCGGATGACCACGTACGTGGGTGAATGACGAATAGGGCTGTAGTGAAAAAAAAACGAACGCTCGTGAAAGAAAAGGTAGGAAAGTGTCCTGTGGACTGAAGGAAAGTGACTCAAACGGAATGAAATGATGTCGAGTGAGGAAGATTGGGGGAGAGAGAGAAGAGGATAGTAGAAATAGAGCGAGCGAGAGGGTGGAGAGAGGGCAGGAGGACGTTCGCTGACAGAGAGGTAGGTTCATTACTTTGTGCTGGGTGGTGCATGGTGGGCGTTGCACTGGCGGGGGGCATGTGCGGGAGGGAGGGCTGGAGGGACCGATGGAGTCCTGGTGCACCCGAGACCGCCCGCAGCCGCATTGTGCAAAGGTACAATGCGAGGAAATCAGGTGTCAGAGTGATAATGCGCCCAATGTGCGGGAAGGGGACCGCGGAGCCTCGAGCGTCAGCGGCAACTGAAACGGAGACGAGCGTTTAGTGGAAGGACCTATCCACTTCCACGCAAGTGGAAACTAATTCCTTCTAGTCCTTCACGAACGACCACGAGTCCTTTTATTTTCTCATATAGTAAGGCCTTAGATAATGGCACGGCACATCACATGTTAAAAAAAACCATTACGAGTAACGTCGAGATTGATCTTACAATGATTTTAGTCTCCTTTTTTTCCTTTTTCCTGTCGTCTTTCTTAGATCTCTTTAGATTTATTTTGGAACGTTGTGTCCACATTCCGGCCCAATATTCTGGCAGCAAATACTATGTATCTTTCTTTAATTTGGGTTTCACCTTCTTTCTGGCACATAATGAGCAATTAAGATTAACTTCGATGTTATTCCTCAATATTCTTCTTCATTACTAATTCACTCGCCTTTCGTTATTTCTTTAATTATGTTTCATTCCCGTATTCTGCTTTATTGAATTTTCATTTCTGCGCTTCTTCTGCTTCTGAGTAAATAATGCCTATTTAGTTCTGTAATTGTATTTAATTGATTAATAATTCCCATTCGATAAATGAATGACATGCTCGAATCAGAACTGATTCTAAGAAAGATGTGTGACCATTGACAAAAATAATTAAAGGAATTAAAGAAATACTTTACTTGAAATAGTTTAATGGATATTAATTGTTGCTGTGACATTTAATGATAGATCAGCGTGAAACAATAATGTAAATAAAATAACAAAGAACTCTAAACGTAAAAGTGTTGTAAAATTTTGAACATGAGAATGATACAAATTATATTGTTTTCTAAAGGAAGACAAAATGTATAAGCAGTTCAACAATATCTTATTGGAGATTATCTTAAGGAGAAATATTCCCTCTGAAGGAAAATTGTCGTATTGCATCATACATTTTATTTTATTCATTTTTTGTACTAAGAGGAGAGAAATGGTGAAATGTTGAAATAATGAAAGTTAATATGTCTGAAAAATGAGGCGTACCTGTGAGGTAGGCTGGCTATTTATATTCCTTCTGCCCGGAGAATACTACATTATAATACTGATAAACACAAAGTGGGTTTTAGGGGGGCTGGGGTCCAGCATTCGTGGTCATTGTGTCATGCATCCTTTAGTGTTCTGTGCATGCAACCTCGTTATCATTATTCTGATTTGCAACCTGCGCGATGCTAGTCGCATATCTCAACAATATATTTGTTTCCATTGCTTATTACGTATCACCACTAATTTGTAACTTGGTGCTTTAGTTTTTGTCACTGCTAGTGTGTATTGCGGTACAGCTCTCTCCGTTCATTGCATCCTCTCAGAAATTCCTCACTGTCCTAGAGTGCATTACTCACTTTTATCCCTACTAATGTCTGTTCCCACATATGTTTTAACATTCCTTGTTCGTTTTCTAAAAAACTGGGTTGGTCAACATCAGACCCATTTTTGATGTGGTGAGTTAGGTTAGATGGAGAGAGATTGAGGAAAAAAGAACGAACGTCTGTATCTGGGAACAATAAAAGAGGAAAAGGGGCGCGGGGAAAGGGGAAATGGGAGAAAAAAGAGATAAAGAGGAAAGTGAAGCAGGAGAGAGGAAGTGTGGGCACAGACAATGAGGTGAAAATGTCTCCCTCCATTAATGTGTGGGTTCTTTAAAACCAAAAAAGAAATATATATTATATATAATGATTAATTTGCTATATATTGATCAAAAAGATACTAAAAAAGCAAATGTCATTACATCATACGAGGATCCATTAGATGGAGAATGATCATTTAGTGATTAGTAACAATCATTTTTTACTCTAATTATATAATTTTATTTCATATTGGCTAATCTGTATTTTTTTTTCTCTTATCGCTTCCCAATAATATAACAATTCGTTTAATTTATTGTTTATTCATACACTTTCATTTTACATCTATTTGTGTTTATCTTTTTCAGCTCGTGAATTGGTACTTGATGCTCGACTTTATTTTAAAAAAAATTGCTGTCAAAATTTTTCAAAGAAAATTGTTCCATATATTAAAATTACATTTATTTGCAATACATGCTTTGTATTAGAGTAAACAATTTATAGTTTTGAAGATTCTGACTTTTTTCCACCTAGATTGTCAAAATTACGCACAGTACATCGCTAGAAAAAAAGTCCAAACCAATTCAAATGAAGCGCCTGCGGTGTATTCTGGAGTTATTTCGATGAACAAGAAGAGAAGTCATTTCTTTCTTCCACAAAAGAAACAACATGTATAAAAATCATGGATTACAGAATTTGCAGCACATTATACAGACAAGCAAGAATAATTTCGCTCAAGATTGCCTTGATTAAATGTAAGTTTCCAGTGTTTGAATAATTATACTATAATCAGCGATCAAACATTTTCAAAGTAACGGAAGAGTATACCTAAAACACCGAAATGCGCTATTAGTTGAATTTAACAATGTTGGGGTAGTGAGTGCGTTCGTGGTTACACATGGGAGGATTTGGGAGATGCAGATGGCCCTTGTGAGTGCATATACATGGTGAGACCTTCTGTGAATTGGTTCTGAAGTATTTGAGTTTTTTCCTTTGCCGCCTTCCACGTCCGTGCCAGCCATGCGTCGAAGAAGCAACGGTAAATAATTGGATAACTGATATTGCATAAAATACACATAGGACACATAAACAACGATCATTTCTCATCTGTTGCTAATAAATGTGGACACTGAAAAATGAAATAAAAACACTATCTCGTAGCGGAGGCATTGTAGTGGCAGCGGTAGATTTCTCAGAATTGCGGAGTTGCCAAGTCGTGTACAGTTAGCTGACATTGCTTATGACTGGGACAGGAGCCTAAAGCCCAAGCGTAATTAAGAAATTCAGTAGATGTACTATTAATATCTATCATTTATGATTTGTTCATTGTGTTACAATGTTTTGTTTCCAAAACAGATTTGTACTATGTAATTAATTAACATTATTTAACTAATTATATTTGGTATAGACAGTTGCAGAATTTCTTAGCAGTAGTGCACAAACTTTATAATAGTTTTGTATAATTCTATATTTATCTGTGTTGGTTGATGGTAATATTTGTTGGTTGATGGTAATATTTAAGTTATAATTTAAGATGCTAGAGTTTAAGTTATAATTTTTGTCTCCGTCTTTATTCCAATTTATAAATTTTGGTTTATGCTTATATTCAATAGAACCAGTTCTGATAAATTTCAAAAAGCAGTTTGGATAAGCCAGGTTACAAATGAGTCGTATCGCCTAAGACATATACGCACAAGTAGGTAGTGTACCTGAATATTACAAAAATCACTTTTGATGAGATGTACCCGCCACATGTATTTAACTCTTTTGTCATCTTTTGAGCCCCGGCAGAATATAATGTTTTAACAAGAATTTCAACGGTTGACTAAGAGATGGCGTTTCTACCCCAAAACAAAATTAAACCTCCAAGTTCTAAAGAAAACACAATGAAATCTTTTTCGAAAACAACAGGGAACGCTCATGAAACAGCCGATTCATCAACGTTGCTAGTAAAAATTCACGAGCAACTAATGTCTCTCACAAATGAATTCCAAGAATTTAAGCAATCTGTCAAGCAATCACTGAAGGAATTGGTTCAACAAGAAATTGAGGCGAAAGAAGAATCTTGGAATAAAGGTTGTTGTTTGACAAGATAAGAAGTTTAGGAAGTAAAGAAGAGAAACGTAAGAAAAAAGATAAGCAAAAAACAGTTATCAGGGGACTTCAAACCTCCAGCAATGATGCAAAATTAGAAGTATTAAATTTCGTCGAAGAAAAATTGAATGTGACTAGAAGAGTTGTAGAAGCCATCTCTATTAAAGAAAATAGTGGCACAATGTTGCACATTGCCAAACTTGAAAACAAACATGAGATAATAAAAAATAATAAAAAGCAAAGGCAGCCACGTATATATAAGCCACGATCGCACAATTAAGGAAAGAGAAATTCAGAGAAAGATTTCAGAAGTTGCCAATGAAGAAAGAAAAAATGGTAAATCAAGTTACAGTCGGCTACAAGAAGATAACTGTAGATGGCGTTATCTACAACTGGGACGAAGAAGCTGGTGAATTGCAACATTTCAAAGGAGTTAACGGGTCAGATGATTCAGCTCAACTATCCCGCCACACGGGAAAGCTATCTCAGAGCAATAACAGGAAATCTTCTTTCGCAACCACTGAATATAGTTATATGTGTCTTAATAATATAGTTTTCTGGAATTCACGTGCTTTAAAAATGTATGCAATTTGACTTGTTCGGACTACAACGACTACTTGAAAAACTGTGTAATATTTCGTATCAACGAAACTTGACACTATTCGCCTCTAGCTAATATTCCACACTTACTTTGAGATTTTAAGATCATTGAAAGTCTTGCTGACAAAGACAAGGCGAAGGGAAGAGGCAGTGGTGGATAATGTATATTTTACAGGGAGGTATTGTTAAAAACGTAGAAGTTTTAGAAATTAATACCAACTTTATTGCAATGAAATGTGTAATAAGTATGACTGAATTTATGATAGTTAATGTTTACCTAAGACACGAAATTTTCAATGAGAGACTTGAAATACTCGCTGATTTTCTGGAACGGACACTCCAAGAACACAACCGACCACTAATGGTAGGGGGTGATTTCACTGGCCGAATTGGCTTCTCAAACCAGCTTCCCGAAAACATGGAAGGAACAGAATTTCGGGGAACTCGCAACTCGCTGGATGAAACTTTAAATACTAACGGACAAAAACTGGTAGGGAATCTTGAAAGTTTAGGCCTCTGTATCTTAAATGGACGAAGTAAATCTGATGAAGTAGGTGACTTCACTTATGTCGATGGAGAAGGCTCAAGTACTATCGACCATATTTGGACCAATCAACTAGGGATATGCGACTGTCAAAATTTTGAATACTAAACTTCGGCTTTTCTGATTATCTCCCTGTCTCTGCAGAAATACACACTAATGGTAAACCAATGGCAAAGCAAGAGGTCGACATTGAAAGAGAGTGCAATCTTGAAGCAGAACTGAAACTCAAATGGTGCCTTGGGAAAGAAGATTATTACTTACCAGAATTTACTAGAGACACCAACAGATTGGGTGTCGTTATTCGTTGGGGGGTGGGGATTCGTTATAAATGCTTGGACACCATTGATCTAGACGCACAGAAACGTGAAATCCTCAACGCAGTAAAGAAACAGCCAAGGACATACAAATGACGTTCCGTTCTAAAGAACGAGACACAACTAGAGACAAGCCATGGTATGACAAAGAATTTCGAATTTTACGCAAAGAAACGAGAAATAAATTTAGAAAATGGTGTAGAACTACAAACTTGTAACGAAGAAATGACTACATTAGATCGAGGAAGAACTACGTTGATCTATCGAAAGAAAAACAAAAAAAGTACCAAATCACTCAAAAAGTTAACCTTTCAAATATCGAGAATAGTGCCGACTTTGGGAAAACTGTCCGTAAGTTAAGAGGGGAAAAAAGTAAGATTTGTACTATCCTGAAAAAAGTAATTAAAGATTTCTATGAAAATATCTACCCCCATCGAGTAACTAGTGCAACGAATTATATAGACTGTAGATATCCGATTCTAGATAAAGAGATTGCTCCAGAAGAATTAATGATAAGCATTCGAAAACTTAAGAACAATAAAGCTCCGGAATCCGACGGAATAGCCAATCTATCCTACAGAGACTCCTTCCCAACTAGTTTAAGCAATTACTAAAACTCTTTAACATGATTATTAAGACTAGAAATGTTCCATCAAGCTGGTGAGAGTCGGACGTTATTTTGATCCACAAGACGGGAAACGAAGCAGACCCACTCAATTAGCGTGGAATAGCGCTAGCAAACTCAATAACTAAAATATTTACATCTTTGATTACGAATCGTTTGATAATGAGTAAGAATTCCAACATTACACCTGCTCAATATGTAATATGAATACTGAAGAACATCTTCATTAAAATTTAATCTGAGTGCCCAATCTATAAAGATCTTAGAGGACCATATCACAATGATTCATTAGAATTTCCCAATTGTTTGGTTAATCTACACTCTGAAAGATCTAAAACTCTGTATTACTTTATTTCAACAATTCTGAATTTACGGGCATTCGTTATAAATGAATAGTTCAAGCTAAATTCCATAAGCACTTATGAATGACATTGTATCAGTAACGCATCAAGTCTCACTTAATACAGCTTGTTTTGTGTATACTTTGTATGATATGTTGTCTCATTTTGTATTGCATGTTATTGTATTATTTTGTATTGTGTTACTGTATTTGTATTTGTTGTGTTATTTATATTGTATCTTATTTTAACTATCTGTTCTAACAGAATTTATTTCTAAGCTATTTTATAAGAAGTTATTTGCACCGAGAATATACTCGGCAATTTGTAATAGGTAAATCCTGTAAACAAATTGCTAATAAAATTGAACTGCATTGAAATATAAATAAAACAGAGAACAAGTCATTCAATATATCACCTTAAGAATTCATGACAATAAGGTATACAAATCTTTTATCATTTAAATATTATAACTGGAACATAATAGAAACGTATGTAGAAAATTAATTATTTTACAGCAAATAGATCATCCCAAAATCAACATATGGGCATCATCTAAACGTGTGCGGTATGTGAAATATGTTTTAAATGTATACGTCACAGCGATGTCATTATATAATGTGCATCTTATTCTACACATTCATGTACTCTATTTACGAGGGTTGGGCAGGAGTCGTGGCAACTACTTTTTTCTAAACGAAATGTTATTTAATCGCCCAATTTCATTACAGATGGCGTTGAGAGTGTGTCTATTAGCACAGAGGGTACCGTAAAGTTAGTTATCGGACTACCGCCGTGCAAGTGTTTTGAGCAGCGCTCATACTCCCAAGACAGACGTTCTCCATTGGAGGAATGCCCGAGAATGTCACATGAAATTGGTGGAATCTCTAGTGAATAATGCCCTTCCATACGGGACAGTCACGAGATGAGCAGGAGACTTTCTGCGAGGGCGCGTACCAACGCACGTGACATGTGAGTGTGTGGACCGATGTGGCGCGTGCGATAATCGCGCATCTGCCGAATCGGGCCTTTATAACGGACATGTAATACTTTTGGAGTGTTGTGAACTCCTAAGCTAAAATTCTTTGGAACTTGAAAATAGTAGTAATTTCAAATACTTTAATAAATATGAGGAGGACAATTTTGGTGCTTCGTTAAATGTCGGTGCATTTAGTTTGTAACTTGTCTTTTTATATGTAGAATATTTCATATTTACCATATGAAATACGATATGTAATGTACATAGAATTGAGAAAGTTATGTAATTCTGCAGAAAATTTCGAGATTTTTACGGAACTACATGTTTTGAAGCCCCCTGATACCGAACATGTATTTTTCTTCAAAACGTCCGTCCGTCCGTCCGTCCGTCCGTCCGTCCGTCCGTCCATCCATGAACAACACTGGCACCTCAACGATCCCAAAGAGTTTCAGGATTTTTGCTGGAATGTTTTAACAAAATGAATATTCACCGGTCGATCTAGCCTGACTCAAAGTTCTATTATTTTTGAAAAGTATTATTTAGATTTTGGGGAAACTTCATATGAAGTCCCTGAAACATTTTCAAAATTTTCTAAAAAATGGCTTTAATATTTTCTTGAAATGTATTGCAAGAACGTTCTGAAATATACTTATAATGATGGATTAGGTCCGATTTTCACTAAAAACTCACTAAAATTTGCGAAAGTTTGGCGCATTTGGACTCCTTCATAAAAATACATTTTTGAAAATTGAGATGTTTTGTGCTAATAAATTTATTTTACACGATGTGTTCTTTAAATAATGTCATATTTTTTGAAAGTATTAGTAGTTCGTGCGTAATTTTGTAGTAAGTATGTACAATTCTCCTCAGAAGAGGTTCCAAAGTTTTCTTTAAACTTTTTGTATGAATAATGCTAAATGCACTGAATATCATGTTCTAGACACCACTTTGACGTATGTTTTTTTTGTATTTTCGCACCGTTCATATGAACTCGTATATTTGCTATTACAAGCGCTTGAAATATTTTCTTATGAAATTTCTCAAACACAAATGTTTTCTGTGAAAATGAGCTCAAAATTAGCCTTTTTCACAAACGTCAAACAATTTTCTCAAAAACTGTTAAAACATTTTCCACGAAAATTTGCATATATGATCATGTTTTACTCTTCTATAAAAATCATAGTCATATTACAACTCTACAATTCAGGGATTGAAAAATTGAGAAAATGTGAAGAAATATCTTGAAAGCGCCAATAGACGGTAGTTGGGTAGTGGGTGGAGCAAAACCGAAAATCCCAAACTAAAGAGTTAGGGAAATTCACTAGTATGAGAAAGTATTTGCCTTTCTGTAGTGCTACTAGTTTTTGCCTGTAATGTTGTCTTCTATTCAAATAAACGTTGCATGTAAAATTGCGAATGATTTTGATGTTCAGGTGACTTAAAAAATATAATTCACAAGTACGAAAATCAAATCATATTTCTATTTTAGTTCGATTCATGTACGAGTAATTTTTATTTTACCCCAACGGAAATCATTTACATGATTTTATTCTCTTTTTATATTTAACGTTTTTAAAAGGTTCATCTGCTTCGCTACATTTTTAATCACAAATATTCGAAGTAAAGTGTACCACTTCTGTAAAAAAAAAGCCAATTCGCAGAATCGTTTATAGTGAAACATGGTAGGTGGGTGCTGATCGGATCTGATTTCAGTGCTCTTCTGAATATTTTCTCTTCACTCGTAGTATCGCTACGGCACTGGGTTGCAGCTGCAGAAAAAAGCATAAAAGTTGATCACGGTATTTTGCTCTGTTAATACTGAGCAATGATCATATAGGTAAGTAGACATATTACTTTTATATTTATTCCATTTCTTAATATATTAAGTCTGAAAAAATTTAACTATGTTGTAGGCTTCCAATGTAATATAAAACAATAATTTATGTTTCTATGTCCTTTGTTGAAAACACATTTGTATATATTATCATATGTATATAACTTCATATGTATATATCACATATGTATACAACTTCCATTATATTCTGTTTATTTATGTGGACACGACGAATAAGAGTAGAAACGAACACACAGTGAAAGTGTTTGGAATTTATTCCAATTATTCTTCTTGCAAAATTATTCAAGTGTTATTCTGGGTCAATGACCCCCCACCACCCCGATCACGTTTTTCGTCCATTTTCCCTGATCCTTTGAGTAAATGCTGAGATGGCCTCTTGTTTCGCTTCTGGACATAAATGTAACTTCATTATCTGTGCAGGTCTTCTAGAATTTAGTGGGAAATATAGTTATTCAAATTATTGTTCTCCATGCCGCGGCAGGAAGTATTATTTCTTGACGAACGACACGATGGGATAAGAGCCCAAATTTATTGCTGATTTTCCCTAGAAAATATATTTTATTACATCGGAGCGAATACTTTTGTTAACAATCCTTGCAAAAAAAACGCTCATTTTCTTTCAGTCTTCAAAATTCAATTAGTGTATGGCTTAGAGTAGGGATCACAGAATTTTGAAAACGGGCACAGAATTCACTTCTCCCCATAGAACGTCACACACAGTTTTTAACTGTTTTTGACGTAAAATAATGAAAAATAATTTCTATTCATTATGCAGCTATAAAGAAGATACATATTAAGATGAATAATGAATTAAAATTCCAGAGTTGGACTGTCTATCTACGTGGAAAATATTTAAGCATTCGTCTCCAAACAATATCTCGCGAATGATACATTTGTATGCATTGTCGAGCGTCACTGCCATACCGTAGTTAGTAAGGAAATTACCAAATTACCTTGCGTTGAAAATAGGGGAAAATGGTTTATTGCTGATGACTAATTCAAGGCATTTTTGGAACTGGGTGTTTTTATAACAGCTTTAAAACGGAAGTTTCTGACCGAAATTTTCAATCGTTATTTTACGTCTCCAGTTCCTTTGAGTCACAATAAAAGTGGGATAAATATAAATCATTCTAAAGAAATGCTTACCTAAAGGAATAGGTAGATTCAATTAAGATTGACTTTTTTATCGATGTTTTGAATTCTGAAGAATTCGTCTCTACGATGATTTCGTAACAGCTTCGTTAAATAATGATACGTTAAGTGACTTTGAACAGTCATTCAGGTATATCTGATAACCGTGCAGTATTTGCGCCTGTGATGAGTGCCAAACTCATTTCTGACCATTGGCGAAGGAAAAGCTTGATGTCCTTCCATTTCTGGGCAAACGTTCACAGTGGTGTTTGCCTCTGAAGTACGAAGGATGGTTGAGTGGTCATTAGTGGTGAATGATGACGACAGGTGAAAGAATTATGTGGGATACGTGGAGGTTTGAAAGGCCAACAACGCCACAAACACCATGAAAACACTCGCGCCAACGTGGAGGTTCAGCTCGATGTATTTGAATGGTGCTCGGAGTGCCGCGAGCTGATTCAGCTATTTCCACGTGTATTGAAGAAATAAAATACTTGATGCGACAAATGAATCGTCTCTTGCAGAATCAACGGGAATGCGGTTAAGGCAAGCCTGCCTATTCAGTGAGATAACAAAGCGAGTAACAGGAAGGGAGATAACAAAGCCGGTGTAATTAATTGATCATACACGAGTAGTTAAGCTCACATCCGCTCCGTTGCATCGGATCGCGGTCGAGGTGCTCGATCTGCGCACGGCTGTAGTGCGCGGGGACCACTGACACAGATCGCTACCACGAAGCGACTGAATTCGACGCGATTCGACATGCCGTGATGCGACGCGACGCGACGCAAAGCGACGCAATCTGCTCCTACCCGCGCGTGTGCCGCGGTACCGACGGATTGATTTATTACTAGTGATTCCTGGCGCGTCAACTACTAAGGTAATGACCTTAGTAGTTGACGCGCACGATTCCCGTAAGTGTAGTGTATGCTTTTACTCTATAGGTGACTGTGATCTTGCCCTGGTGAGATCCGGCGCCGACCCACCGGCGGATAGCGGTTTTTTCCCCTCAACGTGGTATCTCCCAACAGCGGGGCACTGCCCCAGCCTGGACAAGCTCTAAGCTCCCGACCGGTCTACCGGCCTGTGTGATAGTGGAGAGAGAGAGAGAGAGAGAGAGAGAGAGAGAGAGAGAGAGAGAGAGGTGAGAGAGAGGTGAGAGAGAGAGAGAGAGAGTGTGTGTGTGTGTGTGTGTGTGTGTGTGTGTGTGTGTGTGTGTGTGTGTGTAAGGGGTAGGACAGGACAAAAAAGGGAAAGGAAAATTCGTGCGCGGTCCTCGGCCCGGTTGGTATGGTAGTGCTCCGGGATTCGACTGGTATTGATCGGAGAAAACCCGGAAACCTACCGATCAGTGCAGTCGGCCGCTAGAATTCTCCTCCAGACAATGACAGAATTCAACCTAGCTGTCTGGCGAGTAGCGAAAATCCTGCCACCGTTGAGACTCGAACCGCAGGACCGCCCGGTCAAAGGCACGGCAGTGACATCAGTTGATGCCTTAAGCCACCTCTCGAGGCCAGGCACGTCGCGGCGCCTTGGTGGCCTTGAGCGGCGCAGCACGAGTCGAGCTGCCGAAGTCGAGCTGCACAGTAGGCCATTCGTTCCGTGAAGACAGCTATATAGGAGCAAGTCCGGCTCGCGAGCATGGTTAGACGTCTGTTACCGCCACATTTTTCCCACAACGAAGCAGGTAACAGAAATAACGATAAATTTATCTTATTCCAAATAATGCTGTTTACAAGGTGTCATTCCTTTTTACTTGAGTAGCACAGCTCGGGTCGAGCTGCCGAAGCACAGTAGGCCATTCGCACCGTGAAGGTAGCTATACAAGAGCAAGTCCGACTCGCGAGCTTGTTTGTAAATCTGTTGCTGCCGCATTGCTGTTGCGGCCACAACAAAACAGGTAGCAGGAGTGACAAATTACTTTCATTCAAAAGAATATTATTTACATGATTTCATTCCTTTTCCACATATAACATGAACATTTTCGCCTGCTCTTCTCAAGTCTAATCACGAACATTCGGAGCGGTGTGGAAATTTTGTGTAAACCCAATTTGGAGAAATGTTTGTCGTATTGTTCCCACACTGAATCAGAGAGCGGCGATGACCTTTACAATCGGAGGAGGAAAACGGTGCCGAAATATTTATAAATGCAAGCCAGGCCATTTATTGCTAGCCTATCTTGCTCATGTGTGGTCACTTCAACAGTTTCGTAGACTAAGTTCTTTGTGAACGCATCGTCAAATGATAGAAGAACGTTTAAGTACAAAAGCACGGAGAGTCAACTTAGAATCTGGGCTGTTCAGGAGACGCTGCGATCCAGGTAGAGTTGACATATTGCAATCTAGTTCAGGGTGAAAATCCCGAAGCCAAGGATCCGGTCTCAGGAGTCAGCTTATATTCAGCTTTTAACTGATCATTTTGCAAATCTCTGTCACAAACTTTTGCCATTTTCAACTCAAAGTGGTAGATAATTTTATTATTTTTAATTTTATTTATAATTATTTAAATTAAATCAAATATTAAATTTATTTAACTTATTTTCTGTAAATGATATATTTATATATTACATTTATTATAGGGCTTAACTATTCGGCGAGTAATTTTACGCTAGAGCTTGCCTCAGGGATGAGGTGTGGCAAGCAGTCCGGGACAAGTTCCTTCGAGAAGTAATTTCTTGTAAAATATTCTGAACATGCAAGTAGATACTTATATTCTCTCAATGATCTGTAGACACTTTCATTTTTTAACATTTCTTCCTATTGAAGCAGCGAATTCAAATGTGAATATTTTTCTGTGCAACCATGCAACCCTTGTGTTCCAATGTGAGCTATTTTAACCAATGGGTGTTTTCGATCTGAAAATAAGCTGTGGAAAATGTAGAAGCCTGCTTTCTGAAGCAACAATCACATAGAGGGGGAACAAAAACAAAACACAATTGAGGCAATTTCCGTTTAATGTTTTCTATACGTTTTGTTTTCCGCAGTCCGCCTCAACATTAATTATTCGCACTCACATTATGTATTATATCGTTCTCTACAATTATAACATATTTATTTCTTATTAGACTTGAATTAAAATTCTTGAAAATTAACGGTTCTTAAAATAATTTTTCATGAAATTTACTTTCGCAATTTAATGATTATTTTTACACCAACCAACGTTTACTTCAACCACTATGTTGAAGCGCATGATTTTGATATACTGTAGTGTCATTCATTGAAGTTCTAATCACAATAGATTCTTGAACAATAGTGTAGGTGACAATGACAAGTCTAACGCAGGATACATCCAAAATAATCTCCATCGTTGTGTGATCTTGTGGAGCACAGCGTGAGTACTTGAATCTGAACGAAGATTTCGGGTGCGGGATCGGTGATATCGGACTGTGATAAGTTTGCTGGTTCAAAACCCGATCGAACCCTTGGATTTATAAGGGCGAGAAAATCCTTCGTACGCCTTCCTTCGGAGGGGAAGTAAAACCTGCCGTCCCATGCTGAGATTTACTGCATGTGAAAAGAACCACAAACCTAAAAGAAGCCTCTGAGCTAAATTCAAAATTGCCTGTTTCGTCACCTGAGTAGTTTCTTCTTTCTCCGCTTGCTGGTCAAAGGAGCGTAGCGAAATTTGCGAGGTCAGAGGGAAGAGCGGGCCAGATGGTTCGAGTCTCGCCGCGTAAAATTAAAAGGCAATAGAGAGTTTTTGCAAGACAGGAAATCCATTGTCGTAATACGTAACCATTATCGTCAATAGGAATTAACGTATCTTCAGACAAATGACTTTTTGCACGTCATACAATTGAAAACATTCGTTAAAACTAGGAACTTATTGGAACCGAATACCTCTAACAGGATCTAGAAGAACAGCTCACTACAAGAAATCCTCATACAATACATGTACGCTACTTTACAACGCATTGCCAGATGAAATTAAACAATTAAAATTAGTACACAAATTTAAATTAAAAGTAAAATCTTTTCTGCTGCAAAACTGTTTCTATACAATTAGAGACTATACTGATCGCCAAAAAGAAACAATGTTTACTTTAACAAAAACAAGATATAGTATAATGAATTAGTGTACATTTGCATTGTATAATTAAAACAAAAGACTCAATATGCCTGTGACAAATGATGTACTTCCGGGTCAATGACCCCCATCTCGATCAGGTTTTTGTCCAGTTTCCCTGATCCATTGAGCAAATGCTGAGATGGCCCCTTGATTTGCTTCTGGACGTAAATGTAGCTTCACTATACGCACGTTTTGTTGAACTTTCCTTTGCTTGTAGTGGTAATAGAGCTTAGGGTGAGTTTCTATTTTGTTAACAATACAGAAAAATCAAGTCTGTTCTTTTTTTTACCGTTAAAAATAAGTTTTCTATAATTTGGCAACGAAAATATCTATTTTTTGAAATGTTAATCTCTCGCTTTTTTTAAATTTGTTGTTATTATTATTATTATTATTCATCTTTCAATTATTAATAGTTAAATTGTTGAGAAGGGATTCTGAAACTCAAGAAAGCGTGCGTAGATGATTTTCTCCCCCATACGTCACATACAGTTTTGGACAGTTTTTGACTAAATAAATAAATAAATAAAAAGATTTTATTAAACATCTGTGCATCTCTGAGTACATTTTTGCTTTTATAAGCATTACAGGATAGTAAAACGTATGATAGACACCTATATGAAATCAAAGGAGCCTCAGTACATTCATAACCTCCAAATCCTTAACAATGACGTTAGTTTATTTCTGACATATCTGAATAAACTTAAAGAAAATAGCCATTAAGTTCCTGCCTTATTATATTGGTAAAATGGATATTGTCTTTTTCATTACTTCCACGCTTATTGACTGTTAGTGTTGAATTCGTGTTTAGAGGTGGCAGCGAAAACTAGGTTAAGTGTAAGTTACGTACACATTTGTCGTAGACGTCAAAACAGGGAGAATGTCGGGACCCGTCATTCGAAATCGCGTCATTTGATGCCGGCACATGCGCATTTCAGTTTTCCTCAGAATTGTCGTGTTACGTCTTTCAAATCAACGACTTGCAAATCTATCTATTAACTAAGATTTGGCCCCTAAGACCGAGAGAGCGACCCACTGCGCGCGTGGGGGTGTGTGGTGGCGTCGGTGAGAGCGACGGCCGCGCGCCCGGAAACCGCGGGACGTGAGGGCGCGCGGTGAATCACGCGACGTCCGGTGGGGGGGGGGCGGAGGGGGCGGTGACTCCGCTAGCGACAGGTCCAGGTGGCGCGGGACCCTGAACCCCAGAACAACGGACGAGTGAAAGTGAACTACAGCCCGTCTACGCTCTCTCAAACATAATTTATTCAATCCAACATTTAATCAATATTTAGCCTATTAAAAAATTAGATAATATAAAAAATCCAACATTTTATGCTTAAATGTATTCAAACTAATACATTATTGGTTGAAATTACTGTTCACGTAAAACCAAAAATATTTAACTTGCGAAAGAAAAATCACAGAACACCACTATGTTAATAGTAGGAGCTTAAAAAATTACAGAAAACTCTTTATTATAAAAAAAATCATTTAGTTATTAAATAACACTAATGAAGTATGGTAAAATTTACAGTTTCAGAAATAAAAGTACAAAATGACCTTGTATGTTCCAACTCGTCGTCAGCGGGTCGGATGAATCCGGGCACAGGTTCCAGTGAAATTTTGTTCAAATGACATGAACGGTACTTCTAGCATACACATTTCTTCTATATTGAATCAACACACTTCTCCTGATACCAATCGTTCCCTTTTTCCAAATACAATATAAAGTCCCCAAAGTTTGCTTGATGAATGATCAACAATCACTGTAATTAATCATGCAGTGAGGGGATGGGAGTCAGTCAGCGCGCTCCAATTCTGGTTGGGATAATGATGGGAGGATGATGTCTAGTAGGGAGTGGGAAGATAGGATTGTGCGCGGTCCGTGGCACGTTTATGGCATTGCTCCAATCTATATGGGAGCAATGCCCTAAAATGCCCGGAAGTGATGATGGAAAGCACTGATCGCAGCAGTCTGCATATGTGTTTGATTCCAGGAGGCACCGAAATATTGAAATTCAACACATCAAGACAACTTCTAGCACCCTACCTACATCCAACCCGAGACTTCCCAATCACTAGTACACTTGCAAAATGGTGTTGCTTACGGTGTAAAAAGGTGTTGCTGGTTGCTAACGGTGGTCGTCATTTACACATATGGATAAGAGACACAGAAATGATGGGGATCATTCGACTGCGGAAAATAATTTGATTAGACTTATACTGGAGAAAATTTTATTGGGGTCACCAAAGTATTTAGAATGTATGTATGCATGTCCCTGTGCATTAATTTACATGTATATCACTAGAGTATGCATCAAAGGATGTGCCATTTCAAATTAGTGTTCGAGTCTTGATGAGAGTAATCGCGAGTGGAAAATTCAATCAGAATAAATTTAATCACGTTTTCAAGCTGCGAGCACCGAACCATGTACCAGCAAATCGGCGCACTAAACAACACTTGCATTTGGTGCAATTATACAGTGGCTAGTAATTTTATACGTCTTTCCAGAGATATTAATTTTAACTATTTTAATGATATCGTTTTTATCTAACAGTACAAAGTTAAACCAGTTCAAAACTATTCTTGGATTGAAATTAGGAACAAGGTATCATTTAGTTGTCATAATGGGATGTATTTTGATAATTCTGTTGAGACTTCTCAAATGTGTGTCAACAGAGGAATAACACTTTTTTATGGTAAAATGTTCTTTATTCTGCCTTCAGAAGTCACGCAATGGACACCATTCTTAACAAAAATAAAATTACGGAGAAAATCTTGTTAATTTTGGTGAAAGCGATACAACGATTTTAAAATTCTGGATAAGTACGGAAATTTTTATTTCATGAAAAATACTCAGTTTTCTAGAACTTAATCGTAAAAAGTCAAAATTTGCAAATGCAGGAAACGCTCAGAAGCAATATGTGAATATTCGCGCGAGGTGTGGGTGAACGTTTTCTCCTGAACCCAATTTTACGACTAATTACCATTTAAATTGGGCATATCTAAGCTCCCCAATTCCGTAAAAAAAGCCAATCCAGGTCGTCTTGATTAAATTCTCCATTAATTCATTACTCTACTATGCTCTTGAGCCGAACTTCTCCTTATTGGAAGAGGCTTTTCGTAGAGCTAAAGATCATAGGAAGAGTGAGATTTCAAAGGTCTTAAAGTGCAATTGCTGAGAATATCTTTGGACAGTCGATATTTCCACAGTCAAGAAAAATCAAAAGGAAAAATGAAATTTCTTCGCCAATATTTGAGAGGTTCTTGGAATAGATGCCATCAATATGTTACAAAAATGATGAATGAATTTGTTTTCTTCAAGAGGCGAAACCATGCGGAAAGTGATAGTGTTTGAAAAGATAGAAAATCGGTTTCTTCTCGTTAGTTGTGATAATAACTTTTTAAAAGAGAACGTTGATATGTTTAACAATGCTTTTCTTTCACGAATATGCTTAAGCACATTCCGATAATTGGATTGTAATTTAGTAATAAATTTCATCTCTTTTTATTCTTTTTTAATGTGAATATAATCCATATCCGATATATTGACAATAGTATTCATTTTTTACTTTTACGAAACCTTCTACTGCATTAATGTTTTCATAAATCTTAAAATACAATCGATTTGGATACGGAACCGCGTAGTATTCCTTGCCTTCCAGTTTCTGTTCACTCATGTTAAAAATACATGTTGAGATGGCTTGGACAAAACTTTTTTAATGGAATAATAATGCAAAATATTATTCTAATCTATTGAGAAGTTCGAAATTTTAAACACTTATTTCTCTGGATGTTAAATTTTACCATTGTATTCCGTTAGAACAAGGTGACAAAATTGCAATGTTGTGCTATGTATTCTATCGATAATCATGGCACTCCAGCTAACGACTTATTGGATATATCATGACTTAACACTGATGTCTATGTAACTCTAGCGTTGACTTTTCAGGGGGAATGAACTCATGAATTTCAGGGGAAAGGCTATGATTGTCAGGACGTCGGCTTTGGATTGTCATAATCTTCGAAGCGCCTTCACCAGGACAGCCATTTGCATATTGAGAATCACATTAAGGAGATACTGCATACCATTTCTTAGATTTCTTTTACTTTCAGCGTGTGAAAATAACTAAGAATTTTATTTTCCCCTATTTGCCGTTATTATTGAATAAAAAATCTCGACCATACAAATATTGCATTACTGCAATCTAATTGTGAGATATAATTACGAGACATTAAACCTCGAGATGTAAATAGGCAAAGTGACGAACCTAAATCTCGACTGGACATGGTTTAATAGTGTTTGTGAATATATTATTTGAATTCATGTTTTCTGAGACGATTTAAAATTGTGATAAGTAAAATATATTTTGGACGTCAAAGCAAAACAAACAAATAGTTCTGCTATGTTGACAAATTCACGTCTTGCGCACGCTCGCCGCTCGGTTCTTCTGGCTATGGCCTTACTCAATTGAAAGCAAATAAAGTACTAAATTACAATTCATTTACAGACGCACAGACTTTATCGTAGGAAATTTTTCTAATTTCCTTGGCGTGGACTGGCTTTATGATAACGTTCCATTCTCTGGCCAGCTGCCATCTATGGTTGCCATAATTACATTTTTTTACATTTTCTCACTATTTCGGTTTCCTAATAGTAGAACCGAAATATTACCTCAAGAATATTAAAGAAGATTAAAACCTCGTCCTAAATATAAATTTTCATTGAAAAATTTTGAGCCGTTTTTAAGAAAATGGCAATTAAGCATTACTGTAAATGCGAAATTTGAAGCAATTTTTCACAAAAATTTATTGAGTTTTCGAAAAACTTAATTTAAAGACATTTGAAGCAATTTCACTCACAAATGCATCACTGTATACAAATTTATGTAAATGTGCGTATGAACGGCGTGTGGCATATTAAAAAAAATACATTTGTGTAATTAAAACAAAAAACGAATACACAAAAATGAATTCTATGTCATCTTAAACAGCGTAATTTTCACTCTCCGTATACAAAATTTGAAGGAAAAATAAGGAGCCATTTTTTTAGAAAATAGCGTTTAAGCTTTTCTGAAAATGCGGAATTTTGAGCTCAACGTAACAGAAAACTGTTGAGTTTTCGAGAAACCTTGCAAGACATTATTTAAAGCACATGTACTCATAATCACAACAACGCGAAGAAATCGCATGTAATGCAAATATTACCGACGTGAGAGACAAGTCAAAAAAATTACATTTTTGTAATTTTTGGAAAAACAAAAGAATAGAGCAATATGGCGTTTATCTCATCCTATAGGGTTTGTTTGCTACTATATCTACCAAAAATTTAAAGAAAACATTTGGAGCCGTTTTTGAGAAAATCTTGTTTTTGTAATTTTTTGAAATAGCAAATATTGCACGCACAATTGCACTAAAAATACTAAAATTTCCAAAAAAGATTTACATGACCTTAATCAAAGAACTATTCATGGAAAACAAATTTCATTTGAAGAAAAAATCTGTCTTCGATTTTATAATTTTAGGAAGATACCGAAAAAAATCAAACTTTTGCAATTTTCGAAAATCCAGAGTCTACCGCGAAAATCAGAAAGGTGACATAGGTCTGATTTTTGCGGTAGACTCTGAATTTTCGAAAATTGCTAAAATTTGGATTTTTTCAGCGTCTCCTACAACTACAAAATTGAAGACAGATTTTTCCTTCAAATGAAATTTGTCGTCCATAAATATTTCTTTCATAGTCATATGTCATGCACAGGTCATGCACATGTGCTTTAAATAATGTCATACAAGGTTTCTCGAAAACTCAACAGTTTTCTGTTAAAATGAACTCAAAATTTCGCATTTTCCGAAACGTTCATACGCCATTTTCTCAAAAATGGCTCCAAATTTTTTCTTCAAACTTCTGCAAGGGATAGTAGTAATGGCACTGTTTAATATAACGTTAAGTTCATTTTGGTGTACTCTTTGTGCTTCAAATGACTTCAAATGACGTTTTTCGAAAACTCAATAGATTCCTGTGAAAAAAAGAGCTTCAAATTGCGCATTTACAGTAACGCTTAACGCCATTTTCTTAAAAACGGCTTCAAATTTTTCAATGAAAATTGCTTTTTAGGGCGAGGTCTTAGCCTTCTTTAATATTCTTAAGTTAATATTTGGGTTCTACTTCTTGGAAACCAAAAAGTTGAGAAAATTTCAATGTAATTTGGGCGGCGATAGATGGCAGTAGGCAAGAAGGAGGAGCAAGACTGTCCACACCCCGGAAATTAAAACTTTACTATGAGAAAGTCTGTGCCACTCTGTAGCACCTCTAGTTTCTGTTGTTGTTTTTTTCCTTTTTTTTTTTTTTTCTTCGGAAAGAGCATTAGACGCTTCAACTTGGCGCATTCCCCATTTTCAGCAAACACAATATATACGAAAATAGCAAACAGTAACATTGCAAAAGTGCAATATTGATAATAGAGATTTTTTTTAAAAGAAGTAGGTAATTCACCAGATTTCGGTAAATCAGAATTTACGATGGTTTATTAAGTGTAGAGATTGAAAATCAATTTTATGCTTTGGTTTGGCAGAGATTGCACTGAGATAAGTCATCATGAGTCATCATTAAGATTTTGTTGATGGAAGGGAGAATACTAATTAGTCTATAACAAGATGAAGTACTTAGTGAATCTTAGTGAGGATGGAATATTTTGGGATATGAAGATATGGGCAATATGTACTATGGCTTTGAAAGAAAGTTACTTTGAAATGCGTGTTTATTTTATCTCGACAGATGGACGTTTTAGGAGATGATTTTACAAGGATGGAAGCAACCTCTTAACGGAGAGATGAATTTTATGACATGAGATACTGTGATTTGTGAGTTATTTACATTTTGTTTAGTTTCATTCTGCAAGAGGGAGGGGGATGGGGAGTCAAACTGGATGCTAGAGCTTAGTTTTAATCCTCTTTTACTCTCTTAGAATTCCGAGAGGTTAATTTACGATCTGTCTTTCTGGTTACTGGTTATGCCAAACTATAAAGAAGAAAGAATACGGGTAGTTAAATATAAAAAAACTACAGACGTGTTTTAAAAGCGTTCTGATGAATTTCAATATTCCAGAGGAATTAAGCTACAGAAAACGAGATAAAACTAATTTTGACGTGATGTAAAAAACAAAAACAAAAACCAAATGCAATCGATTTTATTTTTCAACGTGTACTTAGTGAACCACTATTAAAACTTCCTTCCACATTCCGGAGAAAGACACCCGTTTTCGCTTTAAATTACATCCCAAGAACGTACCGAGTGCTCATTCGATTCCGGCGAACAAAGGAATCAGCCCCGAGGTTTTTCTGCGCGTTATCGCTCTCCACAGTGGTCGTCGGGAGGCGCGTTCTCCTTCCCCCTCCCAGGAGGCGGAGACTCCACCGCGCCCCAGCGGCCGGCGCGGGGACCCGCTCCCTCGGAAAATATTTCTATTTTTTATTCCTGGGACTTTACAGCTTCGGGGGATGTCGATTCCAACTATTCGCGCCGGGTGCCCACTATGTCCCTCATGGGGGAAACATATTTATCTTTACACTAGAAACTAACACACTTGCGGGCTCCTCGGTCTATGGTTAGCAGACTCACAAGGCCATCCGTGACAATACGCGAGGACAAACAACCATCCTCGCGGCGGAATTCGAAACTGCGACCCTTCCGACCGAAACGCTGGGTCGGCACACGCTCTAGCCACCTCGAATATCCAGATCGACTCTTGGAAAATGTTTCTTAATTATTATAAATGCTTCAAAATGATTCTTTATTTGTAGTTGTATTTAATAATATTAGAAGTAATGTAAACATATTTTGAAGGTTTCCTCCGAGTTTAAATTCACTTGCTCATAGTAGAAAAGTAGTAAAAAAAGATTTACAAATACTTCGTTTAGTTTTATTTTCATTTTAAAAATAATACAGCTTCAAACTAATGTATAAACAAAAATTATTATCATTAACAAATTCAGTTAAAATAGTTCCTTTTTTTTCGGTAGACTGCTTAAATATTTTCTCAAGAAGGCCTTGTGAGACAGTGTTATATCTGTGAGATATAACCCGCGGATTGCTTGATTTAATCTGTTCTGATCCTATATATAAACTTATATTTGCCAAATATAAGTTTCCCGTTTTATAAACAGAAAAAAAAGAAGAATGTTAAGAATATTAAAGATGGTAAAGAGAACAATCTAATCTGTTCTTAATGAAACTGACTTTTCATACAACTTCGAAAGCCAGATTGTAGGAGAAAAAAAGTATTTTCTTTTATGAAGCAGCTCGTCGCTCTGCGGAAAGATACTATTTTCGGTAATCGGAATGACATGAGGAAGAGAGGTAGGCAGAGGACAAGTCGGATTGAAGCATCCGAGAACCAACAAATTGCCTGAAAAATCTCCGAGTCTCAACAAAGATTAGGAAGGCTTGGAAAGATCATGGAGGTCAGGAAGAGTTGGTCACAACTCAACGTCTAAACAAGCGCAAAATAACATGCGTAATTCTACAAAATAAAAGTTCTTAATTTGTAAAAACATGCATGACACACAGATATAATTTCCAACGTGAAAATTTCCAAAATCATTGATCACGTAAAACAAGGATTGAATAAACTACGTTCGTAAACGCCGGGGATGAACAACTTTCGTTGACATTCATGTTTGCTCGTATCGTAAGAAACCAAAGCTAGGCAAGAATATATTCAACCCATCGTGGAAGAACATGAGAGAGTTACTCAGGCACACCGATTTCTGCTCGTTCTACGCAACAACAATTTGCGTCACGAACCACGTGACCACAACAGGGGCACTATATTTGAAACCTGACGCTGGCCGCCATGTTGCATGGAGAGTGAGAAGTGTTGAGAAACCTTTTGAAAACGGTACATAGTAAAAATTTTCAACGGAAACCAACCAAAAATAACACGATGGTGATCAAGATGCAACATTAAAAAGAAATGCTTCATAAACATATTTAAATGACTTCTAACGAGGTGATACTTTTTGTAACTGATTGCATTTAAAAACCACGCAAATATTTTGAAGCAAACTGGTGAAGCTAATTCGCTAAAGTCAGATATGATGTGCAAGAGCCCTCCCTGATTAAACCAATCACAGATATCTATCGACTTATAAATATGGATTTTGCACTCCACCGTAATCACTTTTTTTACCTTTTTGTTGTTATCCATAGAAATTGTTTTATATTCATAATAGCTTGTAGGCATCAATATAATATGAAAATGAGACGTTTTGGTAATGATTATGGTTTATTATAATGATTATGAAGAAATGAAATACAAATTGATAACATAAACTACAAGGGAAGAAATTACAAACATTTTGAAAGATTGGACAATTAATATTCAAAGATTAGTTGGTAAAGAGTACAAATAAAACTTTGTGGAATGTTACAGACAAAATTACATAGGAAAAATATTTTGATGAGTTGAAACGTGTGTTCAATCCATGGGAAATTGAGGAATCCCTTTCATAATTCAATTTCTACGTCTCCATTTCAAATACTTATATGCAATTCCACGATATGGAAAACTCAACTTTTTACAATTTTAATAATTGTTTTTAATAAATGTTTTTTAAGCAGTTTCGTTATAATTGTTTCTGAAAAGACCATAAGATACTATCATAAAATCGAAACATAGTTGAAATAATTTTCTTCATTAAACTCTTATTAATATTTTCCTTATGGATATGTTATTGCAAGAGGCAGTGATAACTCGAAGCTGAATGAAAAATTCACATAATTCGGCAGCAGTTTTAACTAACATTTTTTTGTTTTTCTTAATTCCTGTGATTTGAATTAACCATTTGATTCATGTAATGTATTAATTCGAGAAATAGTCACACTAAATATCACAAAGTGCTGTACTAAGAGGTTGAGCCGTGTCAAATCTAAATAACCTTCTTTCTATGGTATAGATCTGCTTTGCAGCTCTTTCACTCAATCTTTACAAATGACGTATGAAAACAAATAATTACATGAAGAGCTTATGAATTAACTAAATAATTTATCAAAATTAATATTTGTGTAAAATCGCAACCAAACCATGTTGACACCAATGCAAACAAGCGAACACAAAGCCCCTGGACTGCCTTGACAAGCCCAAAACGTCGGATTTTGCCCACGTAATGACGTGGCAAAATACAAACTAGGTTCCTTTGGGAAATTTTATTACGTTTCTGTGGTTCTGGATGCCCCCATTGAGTGGTGTGGGTGGAACGTGCAACATCTAGAATTCTATTCAAACGTATTTCTCTCATATTTTTCCCTTTTATTCATAACTAGTTTAAGAAACCCGGCATTGCTCGAGTATTCATCACAATCATGTAATAGATTTTCTTCTAGGGAAAGGTTTATAGATATGTGCGAGCAATATGAATTAAAGATATGGAATGGTTTTTTTATACAACACTATTGATCAATACACAAGATCTCAACTATCAAGGAAATTATACTTCATAAATGAGAACATCATTCGTAAACAGAGTAATAGGACCAGAGTGGAAGAATGTAAGGTATATAGTGTAACCGCCCGTATGTCGGTTACATTGATTTTTGAGAAGCACCCGAGAACGTCAAGACACGACAAGATGCAATTATAGTGTTACCGAATTGCAAGAGATCGCGCCAGCAGTAAATGGTATCCCTTGCGAGAATTTATTAAAGTTTCTGAACGCACTCGCGTACAATGTAACGACGACCAATCAAAATTCACCCTTGAAAATATCAGCACTAGCGCAAAGCACCGCTACGAAAAGCTCTCTTTTGCTGCCAACCGCCGATCTGGACACACCGCAATTTTTCGTGCCGGACGGAGAGGAGCATTCGCCGTATTTCGACGATAAGAAGCTTGAAAAAGGTAATTCGTCTCATCCTGCTAAAATAACGATACTATGTATGAGAGAATTGAGAATTTTAAACCATGAATATTCCGATAAATTTACGTGAACGCATTACGCAGAAATATACTTTTTTCTATCAACGAGGAAATAATATATTTCAATGTTCAAGAACGTATACTGAAGTGGAAAGCATGTGCTATAGGAAATGTTTCTTTCTATTTCCAACTTTTTTTTGTCTCTCGTCTTGGCTTACCACGTAAGAAATTCATTACGCGGAGATATTGCAGTCATATTGTATAAACTTCGAAGGACTGTGGTAGCGATTCACCAGAGCACGTGTTCGCCGAAGGGGTTGCCACGACCTTCAAAGTATCTGGGTCGCCGTCGCCGCTCCAAGCTGTGGAAATATTTCTTCGAGACGACGTGTGGTGAGTTTGAAAACTTCACTAGAAATTCTAAAAAAAAAGAATTGTTTAAAGAAGCGAGAATTATTATACAGAGATAGAATTCACCTCACTTACAGACGTAGATAGTAGAGTAATTATATTAAAATCATTTAAACGTAATCTTTTACAATTTGCAGTCGTAAAAGGAAGCCAGATAGCTAATTCCTGTAAAGAATTGTAAAAACCTATTTATTTCATTTTCTATTATGGATAATATTTGTTCTTTTAGTGTGGGTTTTCAATTTATTACTTCAAATTGTTTTTTCAAATTGTTCAAAACCAATAATTAGTAAAAGAGTTATTATTAATTGTACGTTCATTGCATTACATTTTCTTTCTTTGCTGGCTAAATTGTATAAAGTAATAGTCTACGTGAAAGTGAAACGTCTTGTATATATTTCATCCACTATTCAAGTGACAATTTCTTTGAAAGTGTATGTAAAGGGTATTTTGGTATGAAATTCTTTTTCAGTATTTTGTGTTTCCATGTATTATAGGTCTTGTGTACAGTTATTTTATTGTGTTTTTTTGTGAAGTGAAAGGTAATATAATTTTATGTAAAGTGTTTATGCAAGTGTTAAAACGCAACTGCAGTTGTTAGGTAATCACGTATTTGCTAAAGGTAGAGCAAGTGATAGAATTTTTCAATGCAATGTGTAAATGATAGATAAAATTGTATTCAAGTATTTAACAGAATATATATCTAGAACTCTGTTCATAGTTAAAAGATTAACTTGTCTATGTTTCTTTTATTACAAAAGCAAGTTAAAAGACGAACCCACTCCAGTATGGCAGTTAGGACATTTAAAACCATTCCTAATTTTTGGTGTGATATTGTCATAACAAGTCACAGGTGAAGTAATACTACTAGGTTACTTGAGTGACCCGCTGTAGGCTTTTTAGAGAATAGTGGAAAGGTAGAGTGCTCACAATAGAGATGTACAGTGTGGATTTGATCACTTCCTTCTGCGAGTCAAATGTCTTTTCCCCTTCCAAATTTGCAAAGTAAAAGATCAAATAAGATAGGTAGACTCTGGAAGAAAAGACAAAAGTACAAAGTGAATTTACTAGACGACCCATCAATTCGGATCTTTTATAAGTTCAGGCTGAGAGGGAAGCTGCAAAATGCAGACGAGTGCTCTCCGGAAGCAATGTGCAGATATATAACAAAATACGTACACGAAGCGGCATACGAAAATTTGACTGTAATCGAAAGGAAGCAGCAGAGGACTAGGACGAATTGGTGGAATGACGAAATTGCTGAAAGGGTACGGAAGAAGAAAAACGCCTATCGAAAGTGCCTGACGATCCGTGATCTAGAAGTCAGAAATACATACTATACATGAATATGTAGAGAAGTCAAAAAGGATATTATAAAACTAAAAATGATATATGGGACCTAAAATGTCAAGAAATTAGTTACAACATTGGAAGTTCAAGATCACTGGAGGCACTAGTGGATACTATAGAAGGGAGGTGGTTAAAATGGTATCTTAGAAGAATGCCGGAGGAAAGATGGGAATTAAAAACTTGGAGGTCGTAGCTTCCAATGCACAGAAAGAGTGATACACCAAGACTTACACGGTATGATGATGTGCGACAGACACTGAGAGATCGTTACATCAGAGAACTTGATTGACAAGATATCATAGAAGATGCCTCATGGTGTAGTTCCACTCGCAGGAGGAAGAGATATTTGATTGCTGGCGTACTTGGTGTTGCCTTTGTTTTTTCGTAAAGATACTTCACACTGTACTTTCGTTACGTGTTTAGGTGAAGAAAAAAAATACGAAGTGTGTCAAATTTACAATTTTTATTTATATTTTTATATATTTTTAATATATTTTAAATAATACAAGATATATTTTAATTTGTTAATTTCAATCTGAAGTTCCCCTGCATTGCACTCATATTAATTTTTAGCAATTTATTAGACAATAATTCTATAATTCCCGCCTTAATCGGTCACTTCCATCTATTCTAGTGCATCCCTGCCCCACTCAGCCTTGCCCTGTTCCATCTCCTAAGCCCCAGTTTACTTCATTCGTTGACTAAAATAATTAAATCTACACTAAAAGAAACGTAAAATACCTTTACTCAAGTATGTGCTTTTCGAAGTTTTATCTACCATACCAATACACTTTCCTACAAAAATCATCCAGTTTGTTACTGTTTTAGCACCCACTTAAGTAATTTACATGTTGTTGATTTATGACCTTTTAATATTCCTATTACCCTTAGTATGTACATTACATTCACGCCTTGACGCAATTTCTAACTTACTTTTATAAATATCGTACATGTGAAAGGCAAAAATTACCATTTTCAAATAGAAACTATTCACTTTACGCAACTGAATGTAAAATAAACAGCCACCCGTCATGGTAATATCGATGTATAAATTTTAACAAGATGTAAAAATTTGGCCTTTTTCAGATAATGTCATCCGAAAGATAAGATCATTTTCTACCGTATTCCAACAACATGAATTACAAATATTAACTGGGAATGTGTTAAAATGACAAACATTGGTCACATTGTAATTAGCTTTTAATGTCTTACTTTATTTTTTCTTTCCCCTATCGTCGAAATTTTTGAGCTATGTATTGTTAACATATAGCCATCGATTTACATTTTAAGCAGTTGTTTCATTAATATTTGTCGTTATGATTTCCATTAATCAATTCTTCTTTTATACGTTGTACTTGTTCTAAATGCCTCTGGACAACAGGCAGATAGTTACAATTTTCTACCGTCGGTCCACTTGATAAATATTTTGATTTAAAAGCAAGATAAGCAACCAAAGTTAGGTTGCATTTTCTCCAAAAAAATTGTATATATTTTTTGTAAAAAAACCGCATATTTTAGAGTAACATTTTGGAATCTCAACTGATTCTAGAAGTTCAAAACGATTCTTTCCAAATTTGGGGAGAATTTCACTAGTGGTACAATTTGTTTTCCAACACTATTATAAACTATTTAACCTTTATACAAAATGAGATGAAGGGGGATTCTAAATGCGAGCTTTTTCGCACTGATAGGTAGGCTTTTTCGAATTCCATTTCCCAAATATTCTTGAACCTTGAGTATTTCGAATTCTTAATGGCATTAATTTTTAATCATTCAATCTTTCGTTCCATGAGTTACAAAATAAGTTCTTACCCGAAAATTTGGGTAATGAAAATAATGTTAGACAAAAAATTATCATTATTTCCGATGTTACTCTCTCTCTCTCTCTCTCTCTCTCTCTCTCTCTCTCTCTCTCTCTCTCTCTCTCTCGGTGTGGGGAGAAATGTAGTCGAGACTTCCTCATGCACAAAACGACACATTTGCTGAATACATGAGTCATGAACGAAATAATACTAAGAAGCATTCAAAATATGGCATTAATTGTCATTATTTGCCTTCATCAAATTAAATAATATTTAACCTTGCATTAAAATGGGAATTCTATACACTGAGATTTATTTTTTAAATCAAACAAAACCAGATAATTTTGTATTTTAATACATATTCTTAATAATATAATTAGATCTTAAAAATGTGAAATTAAGATTAGTAAATTAAAATAAGAAGAGCATGAAGGTCATGAACGATAAACATAACATGAGGCGAACTTTCCAAAAAACAAAAAAAAAATCAATAAAATATGGACTTGAACTCGTACGTTTCATCATTAGCAATACGTGAGTAGTATATTCTAGTCTTAAGCAAATTATACAGAAGTTGTAAATGATGAAATCTTCAATGCACATTGTATGCATTGTCCCCCAAATAGCGGCGGCGAACACTAATGTGATCCTGCTTGATGTATCAACGTTGTTCTTTTGAACATGCGTTTGATAATATGTGAAAATATATTCAACTTTCTATTCACACATTCAATATGCGCTTCACAGAAAGTCGAGAATTTTATACATTCTTCATAATGATTCTGGAACTTCCTTTCAGAGTTCATTTGCACAAATGCAATATAATTATTACGCATAATCTCTCTTCATCGTTCATAAAGGTAAATCAAATAAAACAACCATTTCTGTTTATTTCATCTTTTTCTTCTCTCTCTCTCGCTCACTCATTCTTTAATTCTCTCATTTAATCTCTCGATCCTCGATTCTTAATCTCCCTTTCTGTACATGCGCTCTCTCTCTCTCTTTTTCTCTCTCTCCCTCCCTCTCTCTTTCCGAACGCGTACTCTTTTCTCTTCTCTTTTCGTTCTCTGTTGTTTGCGCACTCTCTCTCCTTTTCTGTCCTTCTCTCACCCTTTCTGTTCTTTGATCTCTCTCCCTTTCTCTTCTCTTTCTCTCCCTTTCTTTTCTTCACTCTCTCTGCACTCTCTCATTTTTTTGTTCGCTTGCTCTCTTTCTGGGTCTTACGTTCTCTCTTCCAAACACTTTCTTCCCTCCTCATGCTTTCAGCTTCTCTCTTAGCTGTCATGTTCCTCCCTGTGACGCTTATTATTTTGAAGTTGTTCTCCTGCCTATTTCGCTCTTCCTTTCAAAGCACAGAAATATACACACACACACGTTCGGCTCCAACGAGCAGTGTCGCCCGGAACGAATAGACCCGACGGTGGCGCGCGCGCCCCGTGTGGCAGAGCGGGCGACGCGGCTGGTGGGAGGGGGGGGGGGGGGGGGGGGGGGGGGGGGGGGGGGGGGGGGGGGGGGGGGGGGGGGGGGGGGGGGGGGGGGGGGGGGGGGCGGGAGGTGGATTTGCGCGCGCTGTCGCCGGCGCCTGGCAGGACTGGAGATTCCCCGCTTTAATTTTCCGTCCTCCATAAAAGTTTAACAGCGGCGGCTGTGTACGGTGCGGACGCGTTGTAATATCCAGGCGCTGTCTGCGAAGGTTTCATTTCCATCTGGAGGACGCCTCGGCGAAAGGTAGCGCGCTTTAATATATCTCCCGAAGGACGTAAAATATTATTATTTCCCTTATCGCCCGCGCGGAATGCTGCGGCAGTCGAGGCATCGATCCCTGGGAACGCGCTGACCCGGCTGGAACGGGGGGGGGCGCGTTGGGGTGAGGCGAGTAAAGGGGGAGCGGGGGATGGGGGGGTGCGAGGGGGTTGTGGCGCCCTCCGCGCGCGGAATGCGGCACTGACCTGCGCCATCCGGCTTCCGGTACTGCAGTCGTGGGGTCGAACCAAACCCAGAAGTTCGCCTACCCTTACCGTTTCCCTCGTATTTCAATGAGAACTACCGGGGAAGATTATCAGTTAATGTCATTACAGTACCTCCGACCGGGAGGGCTTAGGATTCGAGTCCCGACGCTGGCACAATTTTCGATACTAGCATGTCAACTACGTCGAGTTCAGCCGCTGTCTGAAGAATTCCAGCGGCCAGCTGCTCTAATCGGTAGTTTTCCGTGGCGGACCATGGATGCCAGACGACTGCCGATGCGGCACCATAAAAACGGGCCAAGGACCGCGCGCGATCTTTCCTTCCTGTTCCTTGTCCTATCATCTCCGTTACTTACACACACTTACTCTACCATGCCCTACACTACCCCACTTGCCGGGAGACCGGTCGGGAGCTTAGAGCTTGTCCCGACTGAAGCGGTGCCCCGCTGGTGGGAGATACCTTGTTGGGATTCCCACCCGCATGCCAATGTAGGTCGGCGCCGGATCCTACTAGATAGCGGAAGATCACCGTCACATTCAGCGATAAAAAAGCATACACTACACTTACGGGACTAATGTCCTTAGCAGTTGACACAGCTAAAGAAAGGTCTAGGAACTTAAACAGTCGCCCGAAATTTAAAAAAATCCTGCGTATCATTAAGCCATTAGTTCATGTCAGTGTCTTTTGACAGTTGCAAATGTTGAATGAACAAGCTATATTTTGATTCGCAAAATTATATAATAACATATACTTCGTTGAAAATGTGTCGGAAACGAAATGTGCCAAAATTTTGTGACTGTTTTGCGCACTACTTGCCTCCCCAGTTTTGAAAAATGAATGTTTGATTCTCGCGAGAATCTTTCCCAGTAAAATATCTATCTGGCTTTCACTAACTGAGAATGCCGCGTCGCAATCAGCAGGTGTTTCCGTGCGTGTTCTATAATTAAATCAAGGGAGTGTACAATTGGTAAATGCAAACAATGTTTCTGTTTAGACAATTTTTAGATTCTATGAATTAGTATTATTCTCGGAATTTCAATGCTACGAGAATAGGTAGTTCTGATGTAGTTTAAATGAAAACAATGCAATAGGTATAACAGACTGCTGATATAATTCTGCAGGTTGTAGTTCATCGTCGTGTGCTTTTCAATTGCAATTTAAGGGTAAAATTACATTATTGATCATGCAATGTCGCGTTTGTTTTCTGAAGTGCTAATTAACAAACTCGATATTCGAAATCCAATGATAACTGTTTTTACTGAATTTGGGATTGAAAAGAGTACTGCGCTTGCATTCAGTGTCTAAGTTACCATAATAGCGCACAGGTTTGAATTTGAATGAAAAACACAGATAACCGCAGATACGTTATGCTTATCTTGGTGGTAAACAATCATGCATCACAATTCAATGAGACCCAGAAAATTATTTCAACTATTTTCATTTCAAAACATTCATTTTTAACCAAATTTCAATTTTCATTATAGTCTTTTCTGTAGCCAATAGAAAATATATTAATAGTACTTCAGATACTAATTTAATTTTGTTTTTGCAGATCAAGAGGCTGCCATGCCTATCTGCATCGCAAAAGTCAATATCTCAATTGTCGTTCGGTTTCATGAGAACGGGACATGGTCACTTCTAATAGAAGGAAAGCGACTGACTCTAGTGGAGAGTAATGTGGGTTGGCAATAACTCATAAACATAATTTTGAAATATTTGGAAGAACCGAATATTGGTAGTTTCTTTATTAGAGCCCTAGTCGAAGTACCGTGAAGTTTTCTTCATTGGAATCTTAAAGAATCCCACACATTTATATTTTATTTATTCACTCTTTATACTTTAAGTGTTTGGCATTTTTATGTTTTTACTCTTTTTTACATTAATCTATTTTTCAGCACTACAATCCCCTCTTGTAGAACAAAAGACTCGTCTATCATCGAAAAATTTTCAAGGAGGTGAAGTCTCTATTTTTTGCTGCCTTCCCGTTCCATCTGTGAAAGAGTAATGTAAAAAAGTATTCAAATCTGCGTGCTATGAACATAGGGTAAATAAGAATGCCTCTGAAACGCCGATTATTATTAAAGAATACAATTTAACAACCGACTGGTGGAGATCCTAAGATGATGGAAGAATCGAAACTGAAATAAGTGTGGTGCAATCGTGAGAAATTCTGCCAAACACGTAACAAAGGTAATTTCAATTAGCTACACAGTTTCATTAGCATTAATTTATATTTCACGTGGACAAATATACCTATCCATTCTTTTACTTTTACGTCATAAAACTGCGATAGAATAGCAACATTTTACGAAAACTTGTTTTGCAATTTTGCAATTTTGCAATTTTATTTTGTTTGTATATATGTTCTGTTTTACATTTTATATAAAACTTTAAAACAATCGATGTCCCATTTCTCACGAATCATCGCAAGATAAAGTTGATGTACTTTGGGGAGAAATGCTTCATTTTACTTTCTAAACTTAGTTAGCTACGAGCCCATGTGATGTTAACAAAGCGACCAGCTGTATTGTTTCTGTTTTTAACCATTTCCTTTGCTGACAGCTTTTAGATGGTATTATATTATCTGAATATCTCTCTTATCCGGACAGAGACTTATCTACTTTTCTAATCACTTTTACTTTCAACCTTTTTATTACTATAGTCCACAAAAGTATAGGAAGAGCAATAAGAACAAATCAAATGCAGTAAAATCGATTAAATATTAAAGAGATTAACCCGATAAAAGTTATGAAAAATTGTACAAAGGTTTATGGGAAAATTGTACTGAAAAATGTATAGAAAAAAATTGGAATAAATAAAATTAATACCAGTGCTTGTACAATGAATTTTAATTAATGCCAAAATTCTGCTCAATTCTACACTTCCTTTCTCCTTTAATAACGCTAAAAAACTCTAATGACGAAAACCGGTACTAAACATGTAAAACGTATATTACATATTTTTATTACTGGTGCGGGATGTGACTTTAGGCGAGAGAGCGTTGGACGCTGTTCACGACAAGTGTAAAAAATAATTTCAAAGCACTTTGTTTCATAGTTGTTACCGGCGCATTTTCCCAAATTCTTTACAGCTATACAATTCTGTTGAGTTCGCGACTCTACAGGCAGTAAAAGATTGCAGCCGTTTTCATTAAAATGCAAATTTCAACACATGACCCTAACATCGGTTAAACTCTGCATTCTACTTACGTGTAGTAATTCGCAGTTACAGAGATTGTTCCTAACTAAGGGCAAATTGTGGAACAAGGGTGGTTGCCAAATTCACAATTCCATAAAGCGTGCAAAATTAAGTTTCCAAACTCGTTAACCCTATTGATTAAAAACAACTTTAAACATATTATAAAAATTTTAAGATTATAATACGTTATTTATCATTTCCTTTTTTAATAATTAACCTGCGTTTGAAATTTATCTGCTTCCATATAGCAAATAAATGTAAAAATTTTTAATAGTAACTATTAAAAATATAGTACTGTAATATTCTCCAAATTTGCTAGTTTTAACACTAACTACACACTATTCAATGCTGTCCATGCGGATTGCTTGAAAGAAAATACAAAAACATTGAAAATGCAAATTTATATCTCGCAACATGGACAAAAAATATGGATTATAAAATAAGTTTTAAATAATTTCTGAAAGATTAATTTGTAAACGTATTATTAAAGCTCGAATGTAAGGAACGAACGAAGAAATATGAAATAATATACAAACTCTAACTTAGGTAGCATGAAACTGCATGGAATAGTTTCTCATCTTACGCTCACGAAGCGCAGAAAATTCGAAGCGGGCGACTATACATGACGCTAAATTACACAAAAAATACTCACATTTTCGAAAAAATCAACAAGACCGTATTTGAAGATCCGTTTTGAACGAACACATTTCATTAAGAAAAAAAATGGTATCTTAACAAGTTTTAGGGAGACGCCGAAATTTTTAATTTTTTCAATTTTCGACAAATCAGGGATTTCAACGGACATGAAACCTACCCCTTTCTCTTAAGCTCCTTAACGCAATCTAAGGTCCACATTTGTGCCGTTTTAAGAAAAAATGGCTTAAAAAGAATAAAAATTGCTTATTTTTGACAAAAATATTGTCAAACAATACTCATATTTTTGAAAAATTGAAGATGACAATGTTCAATTGACGATGTGATGAACATACTATGATGAACATGATCATTGATCTGTTTTGATGAACACATTTCATTGAGAAAAAATGCTTATCATTATAACGTAGTTGTAGGAAGATGCCGAACAAAATTTTGAATTTTTCCAATTTTCAAAAATCAAGATTTTCAACGAACATTAGATTCAAACCTCTGTCTTAAGTGTTCTTTACGCTACCTGAGGTCAAAATTTAATCAAAATTGCGGGTTCCGTTTTCAAATAAAAAATTGTTTGAACAAAATTAAAAATTGCCTCCATTTTCTGCCGTGCGGAGGTAATATCAAGTTCTTTCATGTATTTAAACCGTGTTTTTAAGAGATAAAACCTAATTGGGCTAATTTCAATTAAATTTTTTATATACTGATGCAATACTACGCTTTGGACCCCTATATGGACACTATTTGAAACGGAACGCGGGAAATTCGAATTTACCATTTTGAATTTTACCTACTTTTTGAAAATACAGAGTATGCGCCGAATATGGGGCTTCATATAAAGTACCCCCAAAAATTAAAATATTGGTTTCAAATTCAAGGAACCAAGATATCATTCAGATCGATTTGGGAATATCAGTTTTAGAGAAAATCGGCTGATGGTTTACCCGCTAACATTGTTCACAGACTGACAGGTAGAAAGAGGGACGGACGGACGGACGGGCAGACTTATTGCCGTAAATCAATGAGTTCTTTTTCCCTGTATTCAGCAACTGAATTTATCAACTTTTTCATTACCAGGGCTCGACATTAAGAGTTTTTGCCTAAAATTCGCAGTTTTTTTCCCGCAGCATTACATAACTTTCTATATACTGCGTAAGTAGTAGCGAGAAAGTAAAACGTATTTATGACCGCAATGACTGCATTGTTTTTAATTTTCTTATTTACTTTCCATTTTCACCCTGATAAGTGGATTAAACATTTTCTCAATCAATTGATTATTTCTGTTGGGACCTAATTCGTTAATAAACTAAAGGTTTGTAGCAGCAAAAATGCTGCTGAATAATATCACACAAAACGGATTTCCAAAAAGTAGCACGTAGACTGTTCAAAAAATTACTCTCTTATAATACTTCAAAAATTAAATATTTTAACAAAAACTATCTTCCGAATGGTGCAATATCATAATATAATATTGAAACCGTTTTTGTGAATTAATTCTTATATCTTTATCTAACACTTTAATTTATATATCTCTGCCCACACATGGAAGCCACTGAAAATGTTCTGTGGATTAATTAAATTAAAAAAATTAATTTATTACATATTCCTTTGCTGACACTTGGAAGCCACTGAAGCCGTTTTCGCGTGTTACTTCTATATTTATTTAATAACAATAATATTAATAATAATAACAATAAAAACAACAACTCCACTTAAGGAGTACACAGCCTTATAGTTGGTTGCAGAGCTTGAGTACCCCCATGAACCTGAGAGCTGTGTCGGTGGTAGCCTAGCTACTGGTGGGTCCTCTCATGCTGAATAGGTTGAAGATGAGGGGTCAGACGAAAAAGTACTCCAAAGGAGAGGGGGATCGGTCATGAACCAATGAACTACTTGTTATCGGCCCATGGAGGGTATAGGAGAGAAACTGTTGGTACACCAGACCACTGATTAGAGTAGAGGTACGTACCTTGCATTAGCCAGCGAAGAGCGCTGCCTTCAGCAGTCAGTGACAATCCCGAAGTGTTCAGTAATGCCGACTGGCGATCGGAGGGTCCCTTGCTGAGTCCTGTGGGGGATGTTCCGAGGCCACTATGGGTCGCAGGAAAGGATAACAGGAAATAGCCCATGGGTTAAGTGTGGTCTCTGAACGTTAACACACTTCCTAGGAAACTTTCCTTAAAACCAAAGAGTTAAATGGATAGTACACGAAATGTAATGAATCTTAACGTGCCTTGTCGTCCCATACTTCCTCAAACACCGAGCTAATGCCTCCTTGTCGACGTCCTGATATCCTGCTGATGTTAGTCCCAGGGACCCAGAAATCACGGTGCCATCGTCAGAGATGGACACATGGGATGAATTAAAGAAGTTGATGTGGTGCTTACTACGCCAAAACGAAAAATGGAGGGTCAGAAATAGAAGTTTTCATCATATGGAGAGAGCGGAACCCATATATGAGACCTACTCTAGATTCAAAGAAGCTTGCCAGTCAACGCCAATACATACTCAGTAATGGAAAATTAGCAGCAAAAGAACTTGCTGACATTCAGGGAAATGCCAAGTATGTTCTTAGAGCGAACTATCCATATGACGAATATTAAGAACCATCTAATATCCCTGAAAACGATGGTCTTCTTGAAGGAACGTATCTTCCTAATGAAACATCCGTCAGTTGTGAAAATTCATCTGGCTATGAATCACACGATAAAGACATGATGCGGAACCTCCTTCGATGCGAGGTAGAGCGAGTTTGTCTATTTCCATTCGAATCTCGTGCACCGTTGAGAATATACGAAAATGCTAAGGCTAAGAGAGTGATAGAAGCAACAAATTCTGACTTAAATGAGGTGGTACAGTTCCCAGGTTACTGAAATCAATCATATCGTGTTTGCAACTGGAGATCTGATATCTCAAATAATTTTGGAGCCAGTCAAGAACATCAATGGCCGACAAACAGTAAATAGATAAGTACCCCCATGGGCGAAAAGTAATATGAAACGGATAGCCTCCACACGGCGTGAAATATCACTCTTAACCAAGGCAACTTCTAAATCAACGCACACTCTAAAGTGTAACGAAATGCAACGTGCAACGTACAACGTACGTAACGTACGTAAAGTGCAACGTACTCCATGTTGAACAAAAATACCAAATTCAAAAGACATAATGTTAATGGTAGCTGAGAAGCTCAAAGAGAAGATTCAAGCATGGGCTCAACGAAGTAGACGTTACAAACGTAGAGTAGATTTCCGTGTACTGAAACGGTTGTTTGAAACACATGCAACGATTTCCTATCGCTATCTGGCTCAAAAACCGAATGGCAATGCATTACACCCTTCAAAAGACGACGTTGAAACATTGTGAGCAGGAATGTGGAAAGAAAGCAGATCCTACAACAAAGTCGCATCTTTGCTTCAATCTGAAGTTGATGCTGCTGATGGAAATTCACCGGGATTGAGAAGATTCAGCATTATTGGATGAAGAAATTAACAGCATTACATTCTCAACTAGCAAAGACTGTTAATAAATATTTGCTAAGCAAAGAGGGGGACAGTTCTCTGGCGAAGCACTACAGGTCAATTATTTGTCTGCCAGGCATGTAGTTATAACTGCAACCATAGCTAACAAAATGTTCAGACACCTAGAGAAGAACCATCAATGGCCACTTGAACATAAAGAATGTCGTAAAGGTTCCTATGTCTGTAAGGAAATCTTATTACTAAATAAATTAATCTTGAATAATGTAAATAAACAAAAACTTTATTTAAGCATGGCTTGGATTGGCTACCAGAACAGTACCTTTGACAGTGCACAACACAATTGGATTTTGAAGTTCCTGGAGATCTATCGATTTCATCCTAGACTTACTGATTTTGATAGGCTAGCATAAAGTCTTGGAGTACCAGGTTACTAATACACAGAGGAAAAGAAGTATTAGAAACAAGAAATATTCAGATTAACAGGGGAATTTTCCAATGAGACTGCTATCCTCTCTGCTGTTTTGCATTAGTTTGATCCCACTATCTAGAAAGTTGCCGCATACCAACTGTGGCTACAGGCTCCATTGTGATGAAAGACAATATCACATTTTTTTACATGGATGGTCTTAAAATGTTTGCTAAGACTGAAGAAATTCTCTCCCAAATGCTTTTATCAATGATTTTAGGAATGACATCTGCGGGAAGTTTGGTCTTGACAAGTGTGAAAAAATCAACTTAAGGAGAGGCAAAATGACGTCAATGAACATTGAAGTTGATATGTTCACTGTGATTCTAGAACTTGATAAAGGTAAACATACAAATATCTGTGCATTGAAGAATATGAGGCCATCTCGAATGAAACAATGAAACAGAATTCGCAGAGTATTACAGAAGATTCGGGAGTATTACAGAAGATTAAGACTTGTCCTGCAGTCCACTCTGAACTCCAGGAATAAAATATCTTCAGTAGGTATTTTGTTGGTGCCTGTAGCCGAACTCGTTGCGAACTCGTGGACTGGACTGAATTGAGAAAGAAATTCAAATCATGGACCGGAAAAAACAAAAAACTGCTTACAATGCATGATGTCACCCACTCTCGAGCTGACGCACATAGGCTATGTGCCACATAAAGAAGGAGGAAGAGGCCTCAGACGAATTGAAGTCTCCTGGCACAACGCAATAGACGGGATGGGAAAATATGTAGTCAGCCATCAAGATGACCCACTACTGAGGCAGGTCATTAAATCTGGCCGATGAATGGGAAACAGAGGCATTGTAAGTGCAGTAAGAAGCATTGCGAACAATATGCAAGTCACGAAGAATAACAGAGACCCTGCCCATCTGATGCTACTTAACACGAAATGTGAGACATATATATGTTAAAGAAATTATAGAGAGACTCCATGAACAATTTATAGAAATAACAGACAAGGTGCAGATCAATAAAGATCAATCGTTTATGTGATCAATCAATTATCTTAAAAGGGGAAAAATGAAGCTAGAATAGGAAGAACTTGTAATAGCTGCCCAAGATCAGGCGTTGAGAATATATTACGATAAAGTGGTTCTTAAAATTTCCCAAGATGATGAATGCCGCATTTGCTAGGAACAAGTAGAAACCATAATCATATCGTCTCAGCTTGTGCAGTTCTAGAAAAGATCGCATACATGAAAAGACACGACAGGGTGTGTAGTTATATCCACTAGCAGATCTGTAATGCTAGAAGTTCCAAACACATGCTCCAATAGGTACGAACACTCACCAATGCCTGTGCCGTCTTTTGGACTTTGTACAATATTGTAAGACCTACAAATTCAAACTGATCACACGATAGCGGCGAACAAACAGGATATTGTTATAAGGGATTTGGAGAAAAAAACTCATGTTTTCTTGTAGATGTTGCTGGGTCATGTGATCAAAACATAACCAAGCAGGCAGAGAAACGTATTGTATACAAGAGTTTAGAAATCGAGATCTGCCGAATGTGGGGCGTAAAAAACACAGGTCGTCTGTTTAGCCATCTGATAACCCCGAAAACGTTAATGCTTCATCCCTTTCCAATAAAACTTTCGTAAGTGATGAAAATTCGTTTGATTATGGATTACACATGTAGACACGACACAAAGTCTCCTTGGTCGTGAGGGAGAACGAGTTGTTCTTTCATTTCACTCTTGTGCTTCATTTCGGTCTCATGCTCCATTTAGGAGAATGTGTAAAATGCCATGGCCAAAAGAAGTTTTAAGACTGCGAAAAGATCCTTCAGACCGGCGCAAAATATCCGCAGCCTACACAGAATGTCCGCAGATTACGCGGAATGTTCGCAACGGAAGTTTCGTGTCACATATTGGCTTATGAACACGTTCAAACCTGTTCGGCAGGCGTGCATCGCGGCAGCAGATTGGCGGCTTTAACCCGCGGCGGATTTTGTCTTGTGGTTAAATGCGTTTTTTTCGTTGTGGAAACCAAGGCGGTTATTGAATATTTGCAGCTCGCCAGTGAATTTGACACAACTGAACGACCATAAAAATACTTCTAATCGTGTTCAGTAATTCAATTAATTTTAAATAATATTAAACTTAGATTTTTGAAGTTTTTGTTCTTAAAATTTTGTACATTTTAGTAGTGAAAAGTTTCAATAGATTTATAATTCTATTACATTACACGCATATGAGTGCAAAACAATTTTACATGCATGAGTGCAATAACAAGTCGTTCTGCAGGTGAGGTAGATTCATTATTGATAAGTGTTAAATTTTCTTATGCCTTCTGCGATCAGATTCAAAATTTTATTAAAACTATCGCTGGTCTTCTATTAAATATAAAAGCGTTTCTCGTCCTTTGTGGCAGCAAAGTATGAAATTCTCCGTACTTTTTCCTTTCTAGGTCAAAATCATGGACACTTTTTCATTGTTTCCTAAGGAGATGTTAACAATTTGATGGAAAATCGTAGATAAATAAGGTAAAAGCATTGTACCGCATGTGCTCAGAAACCATACTACGATTACTGGCATTTTCTATCTCGTGGGTGAATAGAAGCGAGCGCGCTTTCTTTATCGGATAAGGAAAACCGTCACCAAACTCTGACTCATAATTGGTGCTCTGGTGTGATCGGATCCGCAAAATGACCAAATCCGCGCTCTGGTGTGATCCGATCGCCGCCGTGTCTAGCGCGAAACTCTCCGCGCTACACGCTGCGGATCTTCCGCGCCAATCAATGGGAGCCTTAAGTAGACGGTAGAGGCCCCAGACAGAAATTTTGATATTACTGGAGCTTTTAAATGCGTATATAGCTTTCAGTCATCAACTGAGCGACATTATTTACCGAATCAACTATTTATTTTTATGGATGACCTTAAAATGTATGCTGAGAACCGAAATCATTTAAATGTGTGTATTCAGCATAGATATTGGCATGTCATTTAGATAGGAAAATTTTAATGAAAAAGATTTGGAGAAGTGTGCATTATGCTAACTGCCTGATAATACTTGTGATTTTTGTTAACTTTTTCTCGTGAAACAAATACCTTGACATCAAATGAAATAGCACGCGCATTGAAGTCAGTATATTTAGAAAGGTATAAGTCCAGAATATCTAGTTGTTAAACACAAAATCATATTCGAGCAACGTAATAAATGTTAATTGCAGTTTTCTCTCCCCTATTTACCATATTTTATCAATATTCTGAGATTGAAAAACTGACCTTCCAGAACTATCGATTCGTTTGCTCGGACCACTCATCAAATTCAGAGTACACCATCCTAAGAGCGTGTATGAAAGGCTTTATTTTCTCACAAACCAAGGAATACATTGGAAGAAAAATCCAACACTTTAAAATGACTTTTTACAATGGTTGAAATTGAGATACTTGTTTCTTGAACGAAAGGATTTCTAATAGCTATTCAAGAAGAAATGAAACTCCTTATTACGAGTAGTATATTGTAAGGAACAATGTGAAAGCTGTCTGTATAACATGTAGTCTATCAAATGAGAAAATAACAGAGTGCCCCTTTCTTGCCAATACTGAACACCCAGGGAGGCCCTATCAAGGAGCTATGGCGAACCCCTCCCCATTATATAAGCACTGATTACCAGTGCTACAAAATAATGAAATAATACTCCACTGGTGTAAGGCCATTGTCACTGAAAAATCTTTGGATTACTATCACCCAAATATAATGATTGTCACTAAAATTCATAAGAATGCAAGAATCATTAACATACATGTAAGTTGCTCTTGAGAGTACAACTTAAAAAAGTCAGAAAACGGAGATATTTCTAAATACACGAATTAATACCAAGCTTCAGCATATGATAAATTGTGAGAATTTAAACCATAACAATTATTTTGATGGCGAGAGTAGCCGAGAATAGTGAACTGATTTTCAACTAGTCTTGAAAAAAAACTTAACCAATCAGAAAGCTTTATTACTACAGACATGCCATTTTGAGCAACCATTGTTAAACTTAACGACAAAGAATTTCTTTTCTGTTTTCCCTTAGATCTTTCAGGTCTAGGGATCTGAACACCGCTCACATTCAGCAGAGGTACCATTGAAAATTGTAGATTTTCGTTTAGTACCAAAATCTAGAGAAATACTAACAGGTGTTAGAAATGAGGAATGTTGTAAACAATAATAATAATACATATAATAAATCCTTAGTTTAATTAAACATGTATTGTAATAAATGTAAAATATTTATAACAATAACAGTAATAATAAATATATTAATTATAATTTAAAATAGCTGATTAACTGACATTTCCATCTCCTTTTCGTCATGTGCAATGCAACACTTGCTCATTACTCCCATTTGAAAAATTTTATTTTAACGATATTCAGCTTTCATCTTCCTCGTAGACAACTTGTTTAGAATCAGAGCTCTTGCGGCCCCTTCACATTCCGCCCACGCGGCGCGTGTTGCGTGCAGACAAAAAAACAAACAAAAAAAGAACGAAGCCCAAATACGCGGCAGCGGTGCAGCCGACAGAGCGCGGCGCATGAATATAAAATCCGCGCCGCGCCGTAAAACTCGCATGGAAAGTTGAGCCCAAACGAGGACGGATACGCCGCGCGGGAGCCCTCGCCGGGCAAGCGTGAGGCGGTGGCGATGGCGGGGGTGGTGGCGATGGCAGTGGCAGTGGCAGTGGCAGTGGCAGTGGCAGTGGCAGTGGCAGTGGCAGTGACAGTGGCAGTGGCAGTGGCAGTGGCAGTGGCAGTGGCAGTGGCAGAGGCAGAGGCAGTAGCAGTAGCAGTGGCAGTAGCAGTGGCAGTAGCAGTGGCAGTAGCAGTAGCAGTGGCAGTAGCAGTGGCAGTAGCAGTGGCAGTAGCAGTGGCAGTAGCAGTAGCAGTGGCAGTAGCAGTGGCTGTGGCGGGAGCGGTGACGGAGACGTTGGCAGGACGGGGGCGGTGGCGGGGTCGGGGTCGGGGGCGAGAGCGGTGGCTAGTGGGTGCAGCGTTTGGTTGCGATGGGGCCAAGACGTTCTCTAGACGAGCCCCGTATAAATCAATATTTCCCTGCACAAGCGATGTACATTTAATTGACGGCGACATCCCTTTCCATAACTACGGACATCTTGCGCCAGGCAGACATCTTGAACTTGTCGTTCGATTTGGTGTCTCCATGCGTTTCTTATCGGTGACGGATGATCTTTGAACACTACTGCACCACACGCACTGTTGGAGATTAGCGGGCATAACGCAGAAGAAAAGTATTGACCACTGTGAAACAATTAAGCGTTTATGCTGCTATTCCACTTTTGAGCTTCCGTGCAAGTGTGAGCTCCAACACTACGTTGGAGTTTGAGCGGAAAACCATACCTCACCAGACTTTGTCAGGATAATCGCCTGAGGAGTATCGTGCCACGTGATCACTACAAAAAAATTGTTTCAAACTGTGGCGGCAGTGTGTGCTAACTTCAATGATTCTCACTCCAAGTCCTTTCTGTAGGAAAGGCGATCCAATTCCTGTGTAACAGGATGCCAATCGCCCAAGATCAGAAGTTGTCCTTTGAGAAACCGCTCCCCGAAACGGTGGAAAAGGACGACTCGTCGCCTTGAGAGAAAAGTTCCGTCTTTTTTCTTTCATTTTTATCTTTTCTTTATTTATTTTTTAATTATTTATTTATATTTAGTTAACGTCAAAAACAGTTAAAAACCATGTGATGTACTATGTGGAAAAGTGCAATAGGTGTATGGTTTCTTGATCTCTGTGATGTCTGTTCTAACTTAAATACATGTTAAGTTGAGTTATGGATACATATAGCAACCAGTGTTTTTGGCAAGAATTGATATGGAAATATTCGCTCCCGTTCAATAGAATTAGCTATTATCTATTATCTGTAGCAAATCAGCTACAGATTTAGGTTGTTATTCCTAGTTATTACGGGATGGATTCGCCTTACTGCCACAGTCAAATGAAAAACGTTATCTACATTCATGAAGATCTTGGCTGTCCGGGTGACTGATTGATTGATTGATTGATTTTCTCGTGTTTCCGGGCACGTCAACTGCTTCGGTCATTAGTCCCGTTAGTGTAGTGCATGCTTTTTTTCTCGGGAGATGGCGGTGATTTTCCCTCGCTGGATGGCGAGATCCGGCACCGACCTACCGTCAGCTAGTGAGGTTTCCCCCTAACCAGAACTCTCCCACCAACGGGGCACCGCCCCAGCCGGGACAAGCTCTAAACTCCCGACCGGTCTCCCGGAATATGTGGTAGTGTAGTGCATGTTAGTGTAAGTGTGTGTGTAAGGGGAGAGGATAGGACAAGGAAGGGGAAGGAAAGATTGCGCGCGGTCCGTGTCCCGTTTGTTAGGGTACTGCTCCGGCATTCGCCTGGTGTTGATCGGAGAAACCACGGAAAACTGCCGATCAGAGCAGCCGTCCGCTAGAAGTCTCCTCCAGACAGCGGCTGAATTCAACCTAGCTGAAGATCTAGAGTCGAAAATCCTGCCGCCGTCAGGACTCGAACCTAGGACCTCCCGGTCAGAGGCGCTGCTGTCCGGGTGACGCCGCGTTGAGGGCAGAATTGCCGACGTTTCGATCGTTTTCGCGATCTTCTTCAGGGCTGGTCTGCGCCGGGGTGGTCTGCGCTCGGGTTTATATTTGGGTGGGATCCAAGTACGATTGGCTGAAACAGTCGGCCAATCGTAGCTGGAGGGCTGCCTGTCAACCGCGGGAGGCGGTCGAGTCGGGTGGCGCGGCGCGTGATCTGCCCTCAACGCGGCGTCACCCGGACAGCCAAGATCTTCATGATTCTGGCCGCGGAAGCCTACGACTTCAGTTATCTACATTCCTAAAAATGGCCAAGAAAATGTGTACTGATAGTGAAGATACATATTTCTGTCCATCTCTACCTGTGCACGTTTTCTTGAGCTCTTTCAGGAATATAGATAGACGAATATTCGCGCCTAGAAGGTTTTTACCACACGAATTCATTTTAATAATAATAATATCAAAAATAATATTATTCGTACGTTTGAGGCCAAATATGAAAAGCAAATGACGCTTGTGACTGAACGAAAGGAGAAATATTTGTAGTCATTGTCGTTGCCTGTATCAGTTGTGAATTAAACAGAAATTTCAATAGAAAGCTTGTATCAAGTGATCAAATACCCGATTTTGCAAGACTGTCGACATCGTCTATTTTTTGGGGTGGCCGTTTTTAACATGTCAATCTCTGAGTCGACTGCTGATGAATTCTACCCATTAAACATAAAGAGTTCGGTTTCGTTTCCTCCTGCATTGTTGTAACATTCAACTTGTACAGTTCAAATTCCTCTGCAGAGGATGCAGTTAACACTATGGTGATAACTGAACAATGTGTTCGAATATTATGAGCGTTGTATAAATGAGCTACTGAACGCCCAGGAACCTATGAAGACTCAGAGATCATAAAACCA
>BLKR01002746.1:167500-179983 GCA_011170035.1 Teleogryllus occipitalis
GAGTCGCTGCAGTGACATCAGTTCATTCCCTCAGCCATCTGTCCCGGTACATGTATAGCAGAAATTAGTGGAAGTTGATTAACATAATTTTATAACAAAATGACTAATTAAAAATGGTTTCTTAATACGTGTAATATTTTGCAATAAAATAGCAGGTGGGTTCTTGTTAACTAATCTACAATAGATCAATATGAACGGAATCGGGGGGACTGCTTCCGAGCAATTCAATTCTTCGATTTCTACTATAAGGATGTTAAGGATGTGATGAAGTATTTCCCTTGGTTAAATATATTGTTTAGAAAATAGGAAAATATTTTCAATAATCCTTGGTGTAATAAATAATTAAATTATTGGCGCCATATAATTGTTTGTGTTAATGATAACGGTAGCGTAATCTTATTCTTTTGTAACTTCTAACCTACTAATATTTCAGACACGCCTAACAAGACACTCAATAATCAAATATTATAATTAAAATGGCCCTTCTGCCATTGAACTCAATGTATTCTGCTTCATCCTATCGAAAAAGTTAAAGGAAACAAAAATTACATTATTTATTTCAAGAATGATTGGATCTAAAGGCAGAGGGACACATCTCATTCTAGAATATATGCAATTATTGCGAACACATAATTCTTACGCTTTAAATCAAAAATACTCGGAAACTCCAATATTTCAGATCAGGTGCCTGAAATAATTTGAATGTCTAATATCGATAAAACAATGCATTAAGTTAGACATCGTTACTTTCAATATTCACGGTAAAGGACAATGGATTTTTATAACGAAGTCAATTTTCAAAATTTCAGATATTTTAATTAAAACTGAACCTTGGCCATCATTTGAAAGAACACACATTGATCAATTCAAGCAAACAAGTAGATTTTAAATCACGACTTGTCTTAAATGTACTACAAATTTTTTTTTTTTTTTAAAAAAAGAAGTGCATCTTTCCAACAATTGCACGTGACGTAGTACGTCGGATTAAATCTTAATCGCAGAATGAACTTTAAGACACACAGGACAATCTAGAATCAAACCTTTCAATTAATATCTACATTGCTGCACTTTCACCACTACATTACAATATTCAAATACCGCATTTCACACGATTAAGACAAGGAAAAGTTTCATGCCGCGTATCGCCCTTTTTTTACTGGAATGGGTTTTACTAGAAATGGAGTTTAATAGCAGGATGGTCAAAATTGGCATAAGGAAATCACTAATGTCAAAGACTATGTAGAACACTTAAATACGATAAACCGGGAGCCGTAGCTCAGTGCATCAACCGATGTCACTGCAGCGCCTCCGACAGGGAGGTCCTAGATTCGAGTCCTGACGGCGGCAGGATTTGCGACACTAGCTTTTCAGCTAGATCGAATTCAGTCGCTGCCTGGACGAGAATTCTTGCGGCCGGCTACTCTGATCGGTAGTTTTCCGTGGTTTCTCCGATCAACACCAGGCGAATGCCGGAGCAGTACCCTACCAAACGGACCACGGACCACGCACGATCCGTCCTTCCTCTTCCTTGTCCTATCCTCTCCCCTTACACACACACTTACACTAACATGCACTACACTGCCACATATTCCGGGAGACCGGTCGGGAGCTTAGAGCTTGTCCCGGCTGGGGCGGTGATTGTGGTAGAGTCCTGGTTAGGGGGAAAGCCCACTAGTCGACGGTAGGTCGGCGCCGGATCTCGCCATCCAGTGGAGGAAGATCACCGCCATCTCCCGAGAAAAAAACATACACTACACTAACGGGATTAATGACCAAATCAGTTGACACGCCCGGAAACACGAAAAAAACAAACCAACTCCAAATAATGTCTTATCAATGGTCATTTAATAAATTCTTGTAACGATATTAGATTAACGTGATTCTTTTCCTTCGCAAAATTTACGAGAGAGGTGTATTAATATATCGAGGCGGAGAAGCCAATTGGAAGAAACCCGGTTAAGCGAACGACGTTCCGCGAGGGAAGGCGCTATTTCGAGCCGGGGCTGCGTCCGCATCCTGCGGAGAGGATGCGCCTCGCCCACGCTATCTGCAGCCGCTGGGGCCAACTAGCGGTGGTGGTGGGGGGTGCGGGTGGAAGGGGGGCCGCGAGTCTGTGCAGGAGCAGCTGGCAGGAGGCCATCGGATATTCTCGTCGAGATGAAACAAATTTCTAGGAGGCCGCGACAAATCTCCAGACGCGCGGAATGGCTGCTGCGTCTCGCCGGAAGTGACGACACCCTTCCAGCCGCCGGTCGATCGGTCTTATCTCGGGCTGCGGATGCCTGTGCTGCTCCACGCCGCCTTGCGTTTGCATGTGGAAGCTAACGTCTTGCGGAACGGAAAATGCATTGGGCAGTGGTTACCGCTCTCGGTATTTTCATTGGTAAATTCACTTATTTATTTTACGTCAAAAACAGTTAAAAACTGTGCATGACGTGCTATGGGGAGAAGTGAATTCTGTGCACGTTTTCAAAATTCTGTGATCCTTATACTACGCCATTTACTGCTTGAATTTTGAATACAAAAAAAACGCTACGATGTAATAATATATATTTTCAAAAATAAATCAGCAATAAATTTTGGGCTCTTACCCATTATGTCCTTCGTCAAGGAATAATACTTCTTGCCGCGACACCATGGAAACGATAATTTGAATAAATATATTTCCCACTGAATTCTAGAAGACGTGCACAGATAATGAAGTTATGAATGAGAGGTTGTCACTGGAAAATAGTATTTGGTAGGCATCACTTACAGTTATGACGTTAAATGTGTTTAACTTTGCTCAAATAAGGACGGATTCGTTTGGTTAAATTGCAGTTAACTTAACGTGTAAAATACTTGTATGCATCATTAATATTTCTTATATATTTGCAACCTACTACCTGCGAGCTTTACATTGATATTGTTGCGTAAAAGAAAGAAGCCATTACGCAATCACGTATATTGAGCATTAGTTAATAAAGCAGACATCACTGTGGTCATGCTACGCATGGCCCAATTGGAGCTAAATTATCGCCAGCACCGTTGACATAGATCGTTATTATATACCTCCAGACTAATGAAAGTGAAACGATATTGACGGGAACGATTGAAAGTTTAGATTGTAGGACCGTCTGTTTTTTAGTTCAAAACGCAATCTTGATGTATCATTAATTAAATATTATTTAACATTCTAAAATTGATATTTTATTACGCTTTCACGGAAATAAATAATTGAATGAATTATTCTAACTATTCTACATTTCTCACCGAATAAGATCATTCGCAATAATTTCATTTCAGTTTTGAAGCTTCATATTAGCATCCTCTGGATGGTATCTTTCATGGATTGCATTATCTTTCATGCCCAAAAATTAATTTATTTTCATGCATTAGGAGTTCAGTTTAACTTCAGCAGCCAAAAATATAAATCGTGAATTGAGTTTCACCAACAGATACATTTAAAACATAATTTAATATATAATAATGTATTTTATTAGGGAATTCATTTGGATGGTTTGGCATATGCGATGAAACAGTACTGGGAACGATCCGTAAAGTGAGATAACTCTGTTGAACCCTCCCGAACTAAATCATGTGACGGCCTAATTAATATTCCGCGATCGTATTGAACCACCGTTTAGTATTCACCTTACGTGCGCGTCCTAGAATAACGGATGAGCACCGCAGCTACAACGGAGCGAGTGAGGACCGAGATGCGGCCATCTCGCCTTATCACCCACGCGCCCGGGTTATCGTGATTAACTCGCCGAGCTCCGCGCCCGACCTGAGCAGCGCGGGGCCCTCCACGATCGCGTTACTCGCAGATCCTGGACGCCGCACACTGGTTGAATCGCGCCTAAAACCTGGTCGTAATTGCAAATGCGAGTGGATTTGCGGAAAAATGGGTATCAAGGGGTTTTTGAGGTCGCTGAATTTCAATATCAACAAGAAATTTCAAAATTCAAAATGGCGGCTTCAAAATGACGGATTCACTCATTTAAAAACAAACAAAATTGCATAAAAATATACGTATGGGGTACTGGAGATCACTGATTTCGAATATCATAATGAAATTTCAAAATTCAAAATGGAGGTTTGGAAATGGCTAACTGACTTAAAAATAATGATATGTGTAGAAAAATTGATGTAATAGTATATAATAGTTCTCGCGGTCACGTATTAATATTGTTATTATTCCAAAAAGTTATATCAGTAATTTCCTTATTTAAGTAATTATAAGAAGGAAAAATCGAAAAAATATACTTAGAAAATAATTTCCTGTAGCGTAGAAGGCAATTCTGGGATATCTAGTGTTAAATCGTACTGTGTAGCATTGCAGTAAATAGGTTATAAAACAAAAAGGTGCAAATATGTGCAGCTAAATGTATGTTATTCTGATTAAGGACATTCTACGTGATTTTTAAAAAAATGATTGGGGCAGGAATACGCAGGACAAAAAATATAATCTACAATATACGTAACTATCATTATTACGCTCTATAGTTAGATTTCAGCGGTATTATACATAACATTATTTGATACTTTTTCTTAAAAATATATCTAACTTATAGCTAAATGTGTCTTCTATTTGGAAATACAAAAAGAATCCACAAAAAATAAATACTTTTCTTTAATTTCAGAAATATCGTTGACAAGAATTAATAAATTCGAGTGTTTCGAGCAACTGTAACTTCACGAGACCGTGAGAAAGACAAAATTGATTGAAATAACTTTCTGGAGCTCAAGTAGTGTGTTCCAATGTCTCCCAAACGAGATTTGCTAAGTGAGAATTCCGAACGCGCACTTTGAATTTGTCCGTTATGGCCAGGTTTTTGGCCGGATTCAACCAGCTGAAGTAGTGTGCTCCAATGCCTTCGGAACGAGATTAGCTAAGTGAGAATTCCGAACGCGAATTTTGAATTTTGCCATTATGGCCAGATTTTTGGCCCGATTCAACCAGTGTGCTCCGTCTCGCAGCGATGGACCCAGGCAGTTGAGCTCCTCATCCCCTTCCCTCGCCGTCCCCACCCCTCCGCCGTCCCTCCACCGTCCGTCCGCCGCCCACGCTCGTCTCGGAGAGGCATCTTCGAGTGACGGGGAAGCGAGCAGTTAGGCAACTGCGAAGCCAGGTTCGCAACTTGGAGGAGTTACCGGACCGCAGATAGCCGGCTCTAACTCCCCGCCGCGGAGCTCCCATTGTCTCGAGGCCTGCGCGCGGTGCAGATGCAGCCACCTGAGACGCAGATCCGCGCAGATCCTCCCGAGTTATTAAAGGAGGGGCCGTCAAGGCCCCGTAAACGCGTCTGCTCGGGAAGTCGCTTAATGGCTTCATATATTACGCCCACGCGATAATATCTGCAGATACGTCGAGACGCGCGGGCGTGCCATGCCGTGGGGACGATTGTCTTTCGGGGGCGGTTTCTGATTCGGAGGGCTGCGCCACGGGATCACCACGGTCGCAATTCGCTTCGCGTTTTTCGTCAAACTTACGGAGATTGGGTTCTTCATTTCACGATTTCCATTTGTTGCTGTCCAATACGACCCATTTGAAAGTGCTTACGGTAAGAATAGCTTTTAGTTCAATTTTTTTGTAATACTCTTTTATTAATATATGTAATTCTATGATAATTAACTCATAATATCTCATAATATATTAATATTAGGAACTATTAATATGTTCCTTTTTTACAAAAACTCATATTTCTTTGACATTTCAATCACATTTGTAAAGAAATATATCTATGAACCTATTTAAATGAAGGTCTTTTGCGCAGCGGCAAGCATTTAAATTTAAGATAAATAGAGCAAGAAAATATCAATACTATTCTTCGTTATTGTAGAGAAATAATTTTTCTACATGTTTCATTCATTGTGAATTAAAATATAATGCACCTAATATCTATACAAACTGGTGCCAGAAGGTGGCCAAACATAATTATTGTTATTGCTTATTATACTGTCAAATGTGCTTTACAACAGGAAATTCGGAACAAAATGTATCTAGTTGAGATATAACTGAATCACAATAGAAAATACATTAAAGTAATGATACAACCAGCCCATGATTTTATTATCAAAACAAAATTGAGTTATTATAAAAGTTGAGCAAATTAAATGTCTCATCAATTCGATCGAATATTCCGGTACGAGCGTATGTCTATTGCACATGTAATTAAATTACTGTTCATTAAACTAAAATATTCATTTAATACATTTTTTTGAAAAAAGCTTGTTAAAGCAAAACAATGTACTAATTGCAGGAGCATGCCAATGCAAATATGTAATTGCAGCTAAAACGAAGTGTTGATGTGAAAAATAGCGAGAGGAATAATAAAAATTCTCTTATTTAAATAAAACAATTTAATTTAATTTCTGGTGGAGTAATGGACTTTTTTCATTTCACCCTGATAACTTGCATACATTTCCCATTAGCCTACGAAGTTCATGATTACTATGTAATGCTGAGTAGAGGAGGATGTGCAGCCTAGGTCAGTTGCATGCGAGAGGAAGTCACAGAGCAAACACATTTCCCTGGTGACGAACGAACGCATCAGTCGGAACCGGCGTCGTAGGAAAGAGCTGCAAGTGCGGAAGGTGAGAACCGTGTCTCGTCCACGGCGCTGACAGCGACACAGCCCGTTGCAGGCCACACAGCCCTGAGTGTCAACCTCGGCCACGTAGGACTAGGCGCAGCACACGTCCCCACTCAGCGAGGGCGCTGCTGTTCCTCCACCCCGCCCAAACCCCCGCCTCCGCCACCGACGCCGTCCGCACCCTCGCCTCTGCGACAGGCCTCGCCCCATCCTCACACCCCGACCCCAACCCCGCCCCCGCCTATCCTTGTCACCATCACAGCCCTCGCCCCCGCCTCGCTCCTAAACACTTCGCTATTATTGACACTGTCGCCGTCCCCGCCCCTGCCACAGTCTATGTCCCCATCTCCTTCACAGCTCGCCCCCATCTTGCTCCCTCCCGCTTCCCTTCTCTGAACCCACTACCCTGAATCCCCGCCCCCGCCTTGTATCCTTGTCACCACCACAACCCCCCGCCCCCGCCTCGCTCCTCTCCCGCACCTAAGCACTTCGCTACCATCGACACTGTCGCCGTCCCCGCCCCTGCCAAAGTCAATGTCTCCTTCCTCAGCCCTTCCCATCTCTGAACCCACCCCATCCCCGCCTATCCTTGTTACCGCCACAGCCCCCTCGCTCCTAAGCACTTCGCTACCATCGACATTGTCGCCGTCCCCGCCCCTGCCACAGTCTGTCTGCTTCCTCGTCCCATTCCCTGGCCTCTTCCATTCCCAGTCCCCACCCTGAACCCCCTCCATCCTTACCCCCGCCTATCCTTGTCACCACCACAGCCCCCGCTCCCGACCCCGCCTCGCTCCTAAGCACTTCGCTACCATCGACACTGCCGCCGTCCCCGCCCCTGCCACACCCTATGTCTCCTTCCTCAGTCCCTTCCCTTCTCTGAACCCACCCATCCCCGCCCCTAACTTTGTCACCGCCACCGCCCCCCTCGCCGGCGGGAGACGCCGCGCTTCAGCCGCGAGACATGTTTGCGAGCCCGGCGCGGCGGCCGCGCGGGGCCCCGCGCTTGTTACCCCGTTCTAATTACGGGCGTATTTTTATGAGGGCCCCGCCGCCGTAATAGCGGCGAACCGTCCGCCCCAATTAGCCGGGCGCACCTGAACCCCAAAACAAGAGACAGACGCGCGCCACCCCCACCCCCCTTTGCGTCAGCCGCGAACTGCGACGTTAGTGCGCGGACCCGCCGCCAGGGGCGCACTAAATAATGAAGTATACGGCGGCTAAATAATGCCGTAGGTAGTCGAGGTGGGTGTGGTTTCGGACTGGAATTTTGGCTCGTCCGCTAAAAATATTAACAGGAGCATTAAAATTAATGGATAGGGAAAGATAGGGCTCTTGGCTGGAGTCTATTAAAAATTAACGCGGCGAATATATGAATTTGGTGTGGCGGTAGATAGCGGAAGAGTGAGTTCGAAAGAAACTTCAGGAAATTTTTCGCGCACGTGGAGTTTGCTAGGTAAGCGATAAGGAGTTTACTCCTGAGCAAAAACCACTACGATTTATTGCAAGTTGAAGCAATAACAGCGTCAGAGAGCATCCCGGGAATATTTATTTCTACTCGTCCCTCTTTGCACTCATCTGGAAGATATGGCTAATTTTATCGCCATTAAATCTCTCCGGGAGCTTTCGCACACTTCTTTTCTGTTTCAGTCTTAATGGCCCAGGAGCAGAAAATTATAACGAGTCGAAACTTTCGTCTCTGTTATTTCTATAAACACTTAAGTTCCAACGGTAGCTCCCGACTTCGCAGTTCCTTTTCGCCTCGTTTTCACTTCGCGCAACGCGTAAGTAAAGCGAAGAGCTCTGTAACGAACCCTCGTATGAGAGGAATAAATTCATAGATTTCAATTTCATTCGCGCTCGAGAAACACGGGTCTGCGGACGAGGGGGAGGGCGGCGGGGGTGGGGGTGGGGGTGGGGGTGGGGGCGGGGACGGGGCTCCCTGGAAGCACTCGAGCGCCTTCCCTCGGCCGCTTCTTGCTTCCTTCCCGAAGCCTGCACTAAAGTACCGCCTTAAGACCGCCTCCGCCCCTCCCCGCCCGCCCCGCTGGCCGCTGCCGCCGCTGCCTCTGCACGCCTCCGCACCCGGCGCTGTCTCCTGCACCTCCGCGCTCGCCTCCGCCCTGCTCCCGCTCCCACTCACTCCCTACCCGACCACTGCTCTCGATACCGCTCCAGCTCCCGCTCCCGCCCTGCCCCACCACAGCTCCCGCTCCGCCACCGCTCTCGCTCCCGCTCGCCCCACCACCGCTATCGACACCGCTTCCACTCCCGCTCCCGCCCTGCCCTGCCCCACCACCGCTTTGCCACCGCTCCCGCTCCCGCTCGCACCACCACCGCTATCGATACCGCTTCCACGCCCGCTCCCGCTCGGCCCCGCTACCGCTCGTCACCGCACCCGCTCCCTCTTCCGCCCCGCTCCTGACCCGCCACCGCTCACGCTCCCGCTCTCACCCTGCCTCACCTCCGCCCCTTCTCCATCTTCCGCTCCCGTTCCCGCTAGGCCCCACCTCCGCTCTCGTCACCGCTCCCCCTTCCTCTTCCACTCCCACTCCCGCTCCCGCCTCGCCCCTTCTCGTCCGCGGCCCCGTCTCCGCTCTGGCCTCCGCCACTCCCTCAATCCCACCCCTCTCCTACCCCGCTCCCACCTCCTCTCCTTCCCCCCGCCCACTCGCTTCCACCACCTCTCCTGACGCTCTCCTCTCCACCCTCACCACCGCTCCCACCACTGCTCTATTCCAGGTCCCGGTTCACTCCCCTATACTATTCCCGCTCGCGACCCATCCCCGCTCGCGCCTCCGCTTTCATCCTCGCCCCCGCTCATCCCCTTCCCATCCCCTCCGTTCCCGTCCCCGCTGTCATCCCCACTCCCCCGACCCGACCCCCGCTCCCGCGAATACTCCCACCTCTTCCCATCCAGCAGCACACGGCGAAGGGGCTTTCCGCGCCACGTTCCGAGGCCCGCGGGGCAGCGGAGGAAAGGTGAAGAGGAGGAGGAGGAGGGCGGAGAGGGAATAAGAGGGAGAAAAAGCTACAGCGTGCGGGTCGCCGGGCGCCGAGAGGGGCAGACTTCTTCGCGGCGAATCATTAATTAATGATAACGAATGCCGCCGGAACGCGGTTCAGCGAGCCGGCAGCGGCGTGTCTGCGACGGCGATAATGCATGGACGGGGCAGAGCACTCGATATGCGGGGAGCCTCGCCTGCCAGCGACTCCACGAACAAACAGAGCGCGGGGCGACGCCGGCGCTCTCAAGGCGATTGGCCCACGCGGGCGGGGGCGACAGCGAGCCACCCACTGCCACTGACGCCGTACAAGTGACGCAAGTGTAATTGAAACAGGGTGGTTGAGGAGGATATGGTGGGATGGGTGTTGATGGACCGATATAAGGAGGGGCAGTAGCGGCAGGAGAGAGATGGTTTGAAGATCATGTTGGGATGATGTGAAGGGTGAGGAGGTGAAATGATTGGAAGAAGTGGTTTCAGTGTGGCGTTTTGTGAGTGGCAGTTGGAAAATGCTTTGGGATGACGAGAGTTACACCGGGAGCTCTTAAGACATCAACTGATGTTACTGCAGCGCCTCTGACCGGGAGGTCCTAGGTTACACTCCCCATGGCGGCAGGATTTTCGACACTAGTAGCTTTTCAGCTAGGTCGAATTCAGTCGCAGTCTGGAGGAGAATTCTAGCGGGCGACTGCTCTGATCGGTACTTTCCCGTGGTTTCACCGATCAACACCAGACGAATGCCGGAGCAGTACCGTAACAAACGGGCCACGGACCGCGCGCGATCTTTCCTTCCTTTTCCTTATCCTATCATCTTCCCTTGCACACACACTTACACTAATATGCACTACACTATCACATATTCCGGGAGACCGGTCGGGGGCTTAGAGCTTGTTCTGGCTGGGGTGGTGCCCCCCTGGTGGGAGAGTCCTGGTTAGAGGGAAACCCCGCTAGCCAACGGCAGGTCGGCGCCGGATCTCACCATCCAGCGGGGGAAGATCACCATCTCCGGAGAGAGAAAAACATGCACTACACTTACGGGACTAATGACCTTCTCTCTTGACACGCCCGGAATCTCTAACCAACCAAGCAACGAGAGTTTCTGTGAGTAGAGCCGTAAGGAGTAATATTATGGCAAAAAATGGAAGTAATGGCGAAGGCACTGGCGACTGATGTTGGGGGAAGTTAGTGTAATGGGAGGAGGAGAAGGTGGCGTTAGAAGTGAAGGGGAAGTGATTGGGGCCCGGATGGGTGGGCGGTGCTGAGGGGCGGTGCTGAGGGGCGGTGCTGAGGGGCGGTGCTGAGGGGCGGTGCTGAGGGGCGGGGTTGAGGGTGAAAAGCCGCGCAGACGGCGCCACAGAGACGTCTTTGGGGGAAAATCGAGAAAGCACTCAGGAAGCGAACAACCAGCGGTTGCGTGACGCCGCCGCCGCCGCCGCCTCCTCCGCCACCGCCGCCGCCGCCTCCGCCTCCACTGCCGCCGCCGCCCGCCTCTGTTGCCACCGCGACGAGCTCCAGCCTCCGCTGATCTCGCCGCCGTCGCCGCCTTTGCTACTTCTAGTGCTCCCTCGCAGCCGCATAAGTTCTCGCCAACCAAATCGAATTTAGCTCTTTCAACGAATTCTTTGTTCTGCGACTTCTACCACTACACTTCGGGAGTTTCGGTTCTTCCACTTCTACTACCTCTTTTGCTTTTCTTATTCTGTTTTACTGTGGGACTGTGCCGAAAGTTCGCAGACCGTTCTGTTCAATAAAATGTCTGTACGAATCGAGAAATTACTCTTTCCGTCAAAGTCGCTTTGTCTCAGTTTACTTGTGGCTGGTAATACTTTTTGCCATTGAACATTCTTCTACTTTCGTGTACTTTTCCATTCTGCCACAATACCGTTCCGTTTTAAAATTGTTAACTCTTCCCTTTCCTCCATAACCAGGGTTGCCACATATATATATATATATATATATATATATATATATATATATATATATATATATATATATATATATAAAATTTGTAGGTGATGATAATGCTGATTTAATTTAAATTATTTATTTAATGACTACATTCAATGTCTGAACTTATATTTTTAATCACTCTTCGTGTCATAATTTAATGTTGTTTGGAACTTTCTCATAAAATTGTACGCAATGTTCTTTACAATTAACGTTTACAAGCAATTCCGCCTTGATTCACTCTACTGAACACATTTTTTTCATCGGTCCATTTCTAATCATTATTGAAAATACTCGCTCTATAAATGATGATGATGCAGGCGTACTTAGTATGTAAAACATAATTTTCAACTAGTTGTCACTATTATCTTAACTTACATTTTGGAAAATAAAAGTCATTTCTCGGTCGTACTGTATTTTGTTTGCCAATCAGGTGAGTTAAGATGTTTTACATGTTCGTTAGTAAATATAATCTCATGAAACAACTTATTCGTGTTTATGTTTGAAATATGTAATAGTTCCACAATTTCAGCACACATTTCAAATTCTGGCAGTTCTGAACTTTATGCTTTGACAAATTTTCGATGACAGACTGTTTATCGAATTCAAATCTTTTTTCCACATAAAACAAGGCTTCGCTATAAACATTCGAAAATTATTTTTCAAACTTTTGATTTTCACAAAAAGTCAAGTCTTTCAGTTTTTGCATGACTTCATACCCGAAAAACTGTTTCTTTATCCTAGAGGAGACTTGTTGCTTTCAAAGTCATTCAAAATCGCGTACAAGGCAATCATTGTTGTACTATCTTTTTGTAATAATGTAATGGACTTTTCAAAAGCTGCAAGCAAACAATAGATTCATTTCAACTGTCGCAGGGATTTCTTCATTTTTAAAATGCAAAGCGTTTTTTAAAGCTATAGACAAGTTATTAACATTACTGTGCAAAAATGAAACT